>CAKNXH010059003.1:0-13105 GCA_932178445.1 Andricus quercusramuli
GGCGTATAAACAGCCGTGCGTGTGTGAACGGAATTTCAACGCAGTGTTATCGAAGCAAGCGCAGAGGTGGGGTTAGGGACGGGAGGACACTGCGTTGAAATTCCGTTCACACACGCACGGCTGTTTATACGCCACTCCTGATTGGTCCAGTTTAAATATTTCATAACTTGAAAACTAAAACTTCAACTGATTTTTGGAAAAGGAATTTTCTATTGATTTTTTTTATTTTTATACGGCTATACAAGTCCGGACACTTGAGTCAACGTCTATCCCAGAAACTAAAGTTTGGAAATTTCCAACATTGACGGTCATTGTCGACAATGACTAAAGCCCAGCGCTCAATGTCACTTTGCATAATTTCGTGAGAGCTGGGGGCTATTAGCGGAGGCAGGTGCCTAACTCTATGAATCACTATTTTTCAGGTAAGTGAAGGTATCCTGCAATAATACTTGGCTATATATTTTTTACACGATTTTAGAAGTAAATATTTAAACAAATTCATGAACAAAAGCCATTTTTTGCGATTCGCAATGATTACTTGTTTCAAATTCACAGTTTTTATGTAGAATATGAGAGAAATGTATACCTGATTATGATTATTTAAAAATATATGCTGCTTGGCAGCATTATTTAAATAATTTGTATAAACAAATACATAGTTTCCGTATGTCACAATGAATGGGCTCCATTTTTTTTTGCAGAATCGACCAAAAATGTCTTGTTAATGACTTCTTGCTGCCATTTTTTCCAAATTTACAACAATTGTTAATTATTTAAACAATATTTATAAAAAAATTCAGACTTTTAACACTTTCCCACGAATAGGACAATTTTTTTTTGCGGAATCCACTAAAAATGTATCTTTTAGTGACTCCTAGCTGTAATTTTGTTCAAATTGATGAAAAAATAATAATTTTTTTAACAATTTTTATGAATAAATGCACATTTTCACCATTTTTCCAAGAATAGGCTCCGTTTTCATTACGAAATCAACTAGAAATGTATTTCCAACGACTCTTCGCTATGATAGATTGCCGGCGGATAAGAAAAGGTAATTATTTAAACAATTTTTATAAACAAATGTACATTTTGGTCACTTTTGCAGAAATAGCCTTATTTTTTCGTGAAGTGAGATAAAAATGTATTTCCAATAACTCCTTGTTGCCTTGTTTGTTCAATTGACGAGAACTGTTAATTATTTAAACAATATTTATGTATAAATGCACCGTTTGACCATTTTTTGATGAAACTTTATAATTTTGTTTGTGGAATCAACAATAAATGTCTTGTCAATTATTCCTTCTTGTCACATTTCCTTAATTAGGAAAAAGCGTCTATTGTTTGAACAATATAAACAAATGGGGTTGTTGCATATTTTCAAATATTTTTTTTCCTAGTAAAATTAAAAGAACACCAAAAAAATAATGTAACTACGAAAGGAAAGTTTTTTTCAATTAAGTTTAAATATTTTTTTTAATGTTTGAAAAGTATACTTTTTGAATTTTTGCGGGAAGTAGTTAAGTAGTTTGCAGGAAGTAACTCATTCTGATTAGCGTGGTTGTCCGGTTGGTGACGGAATATCATATGGCCGCTAACGATTGAATGTGTAAACGGTGTAAACACTAAACATAACCTATTGTAAACGTGTTTTAAAAGTAAAAAAAGGGCCCAAAAGATTTTTAAAATGCCTAGAATTTCACTAAAACACGGCTTTATAAAGTGTGACAGTGCGAAAAATTTGAATGAAACTTGGTATCTTTACCGGTTCTTTCAACGGCTTCTGCCCATTTCTTTTTAACTTCTGTCCCCATAGGCAACCTTATAAATATTTGGTTTGGATTATCTTTGCTATTGCAGTTGCAATCAGGTACAAAACATTTTTTTTAAAGGCTGCCATTATTATACATACTTGTGAAATGTATATGTTCCGAATATATGATTGACTAAAATTTGAGAATATCTTTGGAAACATCTCATTCTCACACACTTGACTGATATTATTCATGACTATCTTTATCTAGGTTTTATATTTCAAGCAAAATTGTATTTTTTCAGTGAGATTAGGTTACGACTGGCTGCTGCTTTTCGATTATTTTAAGTAAACAAATATCTCTATTAGAAATTATAAATTGAATTTTCGCAAGCTGTCTGCTAGATACTTCGTTAGTCAATGTATCATTTTGCTGATTGGTTACGCGCTTTTTCGGAAGTGACGTTTCAAGGTCACAGAGTTTTTGAACAGGGATTTGGATACTTTTCTTAAAAAATTTTTATCTCGACAATGAAGTATTCAAAAAAAATTTTAAATGCACTAAAATGTTCAGAATGTTATGCATTATTTTAAAAATATATTACCTAAAATTCATGCAACGACCCCATTCACAGTTTGACCATTTTTCAATTATACATTTTTTGCGAAGTTATTGTCAAGATACGATTCCCAATAATAAATAGTCAAACTTTGAATTTGTTTATAAATTAATATTGTTTTAAAAATTAACACTTTTGCCTAATTAAGGAAATGTGACAAACAAGGCAACAAAGCGGTCATTGGTAAGACATTTTTAGCTTACTCCACGAAAAAAATAAGACTATTCCTGCAAAAGTGACCAAAATGTACATTTGTTTACAAAAATTGTTCAAATAATTAACTTTTCTTATCCCTTGGCAAAGCTTCATAGCGAAGAGTCGTTGGAAATACATTTCTAGTTGATTTCGTAATGAAAACGGAGCCTATTCTTGGAAAAATGGTCAAAATGTGCCTTTATTCATAAAAATTGTTCAAAAAATTATTATCTTTTCATCAATTTGAACAAAACTACAGCTAGGAGTCACTAACGATACATTTTTAGTGGATTCCGCAAACGAAAAATTGTCCCTGTTCGTGGAATAGTGTTAAAAGTCTGAATTTGTTCATAAATATTGTTTAAATAATTACCAATTGTTGTAAATTAGGAAAAAATGACAGCAAGAAGTCATTAGGAAGACATTTTTGGTCGATTCTGCAAAAAAAATTGGAGCCTATTCATTGTGACATACGGAAACTGTGTATTTGTTTATAAAAATTGTTTAAATAATGCTGCCAAGCAGCAGATATTTTTAAGTAATCATAATTAGATATACATTTCTCTCATATTCTCTCATAATAAATCATACAGTTAGGCACCTGCCTCCCCTAATTGCCCCCAGCTCTGACGAATTGAAGCAAAGTGACATTGACCGCTGGGCTTCAGTCATAGCCGACAATGACCGACGCCAGCAGTCAATGTCGACATTGACTATAGGAATTGTCGACAATGACTGATTTCCGACATTGACTGTAACACACAGACACACACACACACAAGGATTAGATTTATAATTATTACATTATATAATATTATTATATTTATAATTCCACCGTTTAGTGCCCTTGTTTTGAAATTGTCACTATATAAAGGCCTCAGTGTCTCAATTTTTTTGGGACTGTGCGGGTAGCTCTGAAGTTATTTGTTATATCTGGAAGACCTTCGGTCATTTCTAAACGAAAAACATCAAAATGCGTTATACGATTACACAATAATTATTTCCCAAAGATTTGTTGTTACTTCTGTTAAACAGTGTAAGCGAAGTGATAATTAATTTGTAAGATTTTAGTTGTTGAAATTATTATACAGAGAAATATATGAGTTCGAATCGTTTAAAAATTCGTCATCAAATTTCCCCGCTTTAATTAGATTTTTCCCAGAATTTAAAGCCAACAGTGAATGCTCGTTTTCTTTATTTTTCATTTTCGATGGTATATTTGATAAATCAAGAACAATTTTTAATAATAACATTGAAGATCCAAGGATTCATTCGGCGCTGCGTCGACGATTTCAAAACAAAGGCACTAGACGGTTCGTTTACATTGTTTATTACTGTAAAGCAGAAAACAAAGTAAAGGGTGGAAAAAATTGCAAAGGAAGAAATTTTATACTTTTTAATTAAATGCTAATTCACTGAAAACAAAGGAAAGTCAAAAAAAATATGAAGCAGTCGAATTTCTATCAATTGGGACCAAGAGACAGGTTTTGAAATATTTCATTATTATTGAAAAGTCGCGTCCTTTGTAGACGAGTACTGGTGAGAGTACAAGCGAACGTTAAGAAACGCTTGCCATCGTGGACGGCGCGGCGTCGTGTGCTTTATTACATAATGGATATTTCCGTCAATTTTTAATGAATCGATCTAAAATTTTCCAGAAACCTTACTTTAATAGTGAGGAACCAATGTCTCACTTAAAGTTCTTTCAACTGTGAAGTTTCCTCGATACTTTTCTTTGCCGAAATTAAAAAAACGTGCTTATCGACCGGTCTCAATTTGCAAGTAATTAATATTAAACAATAGGCAATTTGATTGTTAATATTTAGCTGAGTTTTTGCGATTTATGCTTAAAAAAATAATTGAATTTGGAGAAATTTTTTTCCTCATTTTTTCATTTTTACTATTAAAAATATTCATCGGACAAAAAACTGCAGATATTAAAAAGTTCCGTTTTGCCCTTTTCTATATGTCCATATTTTTAAAATTTTAATTTTTTGAACTTTAAAATTTGGATATCACAAAACAAGTGGACAATACTTTTCGGTGTTTTCGAGCGCGCGACCCATTCTTGGATCCAAACCCTCATTATTTCGACATATAGTCTCGCATCTCGCTCTCACACGCACACGATTTCTTTTAAAATAATTATCGTAAAGGCGGATACTTTTGCCATTTTTTTCTTGTTTAATTAATGACATGAGCCAAGTAAGGACGGTATTTTATTTCGCCCGTCGGAATATATGCAGGAGGGGGTGACGTTTAACAGGAGGAGAGTAGGTTATTTATTATTATATAGTAGTAAGTAGATTATAATGAACAAATTAATCATTAAAAAGGCAATTATAATTCCACCAGCGAAACATGTGAGGCGAGTTGACATCAAAATCTCAAAGACAGGGCTCAGAGGTAGTTCTGACCGCCACTGTTAGGTGGCGCAAAAATCGAATGCGAGAAATTTAAATTTCATTATACTTTGTTATTATCGCTACGAATGAAACGTTTCAATTTTAAGAAAATAAAAATAAATTGCCAGGTCCTAATCCATTTCAGATCATGCAACTTTAAGTCACAGAATTATTCGCCTCTCAAATATGTCGTTCAGTATCGACTCTAGTGAGAGGTATTTTTTTTTAGACCGTTGTGAAATAAGCAAAGTGTTTTCTAAACATTTTCTCAAATATGCCGTCTACAAAAAAAATCAAAAATTCAATTTTTCGATAAAAAAATTCTCCTGGCCACAAAAATGGTTTTACCCACATAAAACTTATAGAATGTCTGTCTTATAGAATTAAACATGTAAAAATATAAAAAAAAGGTGGAGTATTTGACAAAATCGTCTTTTAATGTTTACATAAGAACATTGTAATTTTCAAGATTTTCTACTTTCTCTTAACAAATGTCTCAAGTTTTTAATTGAACAATTTTAAATTTGAATTAAAATCAACTTTTAATTTCAAACTTTTAATTTGAAAATATAAGATTGTTTAACTTAGACTTTTTTTAAGTCCAAGAGATTTAGTTTTAAACATTTTTAATTATTAAGGTAGTTGCCGTATTAAAAATTAGATCTCTGAAAAAGATAGCTATTCTAAGATTTTACAAATCAAACATTCTCTACAACTTTACTTTTTACAATTTTGAAAGGAAATTTTTCTATGGCTGAAATCGTTAAAACAATTTTTTTAAGCAAAATTTTTCTAACAAATGACTATATTTCTAGATTACTTACTCATTTGTTAAATTTTGAATAGAAAATTTGTAGCGAATGTTTCTTTTCCAAAAAATAAGCCATGATTGATTACAATTCAACAACTTTCAAATCATTGGTGAGAAGCGACCGTCAGAGAAAATTTAATTACAAAAACTTTTGTTAAAATAATTTTTTTTTTTTAAGTTTTAATCTTACTACATTGCAGTGACCCGACCGAAACTTTCGTTCCATTTCGTTACTGAAAATTAAAAGAAATAATTTTGATTCATTCAATTAATGTAATTACAGATATTATCTAATTTTGTCCAAATCTAGAAATTGCAGTTCAAAATTTAGTGAAAAATTATTTTTTTCGATCAATAACGAAATGGAACGATACTTTCGGTCGGGTCCTTGCTACATTGTTAAGACTTGAATGTTAATATAATTTCAATTCTAAAAATCAAAGAAAACTTTTTTCTTCTGGAGGTCAGATATAAACTTCAAATAGTACAATCTCTTGGCGACAAAATACGTAGTAGACAAATATATGTATTTTGAAGTTTTCTTTAAAAAGATGGACCAATTCTTTTTTTAATATCTATAACTTTGGACTTAATTAAGATATTTAAGTTTTCCTCACAGATTCTCGTAAGGTTTATCGACCTGTTTTGAAATCCGTCGAGAAATTTGAAAATCTTGAAAATCACAATGTTCTTCTGAATATATTAAAAGACGATTTTCTCAAATACTCCACCTTTTTTTTATTTTATTTTTTTTTTCAATGTACAATTCTATACGAGAGACACTATAAGTTTTATGTGGGTTAAACCATTTTTGTGGCCAGGATAATTTTTTTCTCGAAAAATTGAATTTTTTTTAGACGACATATTTGACAAAATTCTAAGAAAACACTTTGCTTATTTTACAACGTTCTACAAAAAATCTCTCTCATTAAGGTCTATAATGAACAGCATATTTGAGAGGCGAATAATTCTGTGACTTGTAGTTGCATGATCTGAAATGGATTCGGACCTGACAATTTATTTTTATTTTCTTAACCCTTCTCTACTACGGTAGAGTTGGATCACAAATTTACTATGGTGGGTCGGATCCGACCCAACTGACTTCTTAGGCTAGTTTTCAAATGATGAACAACTTGATCAGGTGAAATAGGGAGAGTGATCGATCAAGGAACAAATTCTATTTAAGACAGATGTATTAATGTCGTTAATATGGTATGGCTCATCATCAGCATTCCACTTATGAAGTACAAGACTTGATTGCAGCGATATGTACAAGGCCATAAAAATATCGCAGAAGCCAGCGATTTGTTTTTCGAGCCGTTGTATAAGCATGGCACAATTTCTCCATAAGGGGCCATCCACATACCACGTGGACTATTTTTCACAACTTTCTGACCCCCCCCCCCCCCCCCGTGGACAGCCGTGGAATTTTGACAAACACCCCCTCCCCCTTCTTTCTCCAGGTGGACATATTTTATGAAAATATAGATATTATTGGTCTTCAAAAACAAGGGGGCCAAAAGGAGCGATGAATTGGCTGAAAATTCGGATTGACTTGAGAACTTGAGCTTTAACAAGATTTGAAGTCCAAACAAAAAGTCGTGAAAATATTCGTAGCCCATATGGCCAGTCCGGGCCTGCTTATTTATTATTATTATTACTTATTATTACTTTTGAATTATTGCGCTAACGAATTAACATAACCTTCGCAGTATAAAGGTTTCAATGGAGAGTAATTAAGATTTTGATTTCAACGTGAAAGTCAGGATTATTGTATTTTATAAATATTGATTTTTTCACCAGTTTAAAATGCACCAAAGGTTTCCTTTGGAATTTAGTTTCATTGTATTCATATCCGGGTTTTTGATATTGTTAAAAGTTCAAATTTTTCTCTCTTTACTCCTCAGTACCAGCTTGAAGGAAAATAAATGACGGTGGCCATCGATACGCATACCACACTAGCGTCACGCTCGAGAAGATCTAGCATTTCGATGCGAAATTGTACATCCGACAGGAAAATGCTCGTTTTTGGTGAAGTCAATGCACAGGACTTTGGGCTCCTTATGTCTATTCTCCATGGGTCCGGCAAAAAACAGGATACTTAAATATTTTTCATGTGAACCGTAAAAAAAAGGTCACCAAACTTTTCTTTATTCCTCTAATTGTTTACACATATATGGGTAATTGCCAAATTGAAGGCAAACTTGAAGTCCCAGTAATATAACATTAACTTAGAAACTCGTGCTGATATTAAAAAAATTTAATAAACACTTTTTAAAAAACCCGAAACATCATTACCGTTCGGCGTCCCAACCTCACTTTTCACAAGGATAAACTGATTTTCTCCTTCTTTTAGACAGTTACCTGAAAATCGCTTATTGTATCAAGTTTGTAAACTTCACATGAACATAAATTTAATGTATGCACGTTTTTTAAGTCAAATAAATAATATTGTAGAAGCCTTAAAGTTTGTTTAAATTGAGCTTAAAATGTTAACTCTCTTTTTTTTAATCCGATATTAAAACTGAGAAGAGCAGTTTGACAACAAAAACGTTATTCCCGTACGTGCGTTAAAAACCAGTTTCGATGTGAACAAAATTATAAAAACCATTCCGTTACTTGCGTAGCGGTGTTTTCTTTCATGAGTAGGTGACTTTTTTTTGAATATTTGATTCCTAATAATAATATGATTGCCACTGTAGGTGCTGAAATTTACCTACAATTTGACAATTACCCATATGGGAAATGGTGTTAAGTATTACGACTAATTAATCAATAAGTAAAGATAATTGACTTCATCAACAATACGCGTTTCTATAGAGTCGTGTTCAGTATTATACTGACATGAGACATACAACTGCGATTGTAGAAAAACAAAATATTTGCTGCCAAAGACATTGGTTTCGTTAAAACCAAGACATTTTGCGTGTTTCAAAGAAAAAAAACAGGACAGCAGGACAGATAAGGCCAAAACAGGACATGTCGCGGCAAACCAGGACGTCCGGTAACCCTACTTAAAGTGAGTTATATTCTTTTAATTTCCCGTGAATTCTTTTCAATTCCCGACGTGAGAATTTAAATTGAAACGTTTGAAGCTGTTCAATTCCAAATTGCATAACTTTATGCTTAAATTAAACGTGGTCAACTATGAAAAATGTGAGAATGAAAAACTATTTTACTAAAACAATCGCAATGAAGGAATTTCAAAATTAAAACGCATTGTGATCTGCTGTGCTGCAATACTCCATTTATTTTTTCAATGCGGCCAAAATGTGAACTCGCGAAACCAGATAGAATTTTTAAGATGCATTTTAATGTGTGCTTAAAAAAATGTTTGTTATTGTTTTGCATAGCTTAAAACGAATATTTTTTGAAAACAATTAAGATTTATCGGAAACTAGGTGTTACATGTGGAATTTTTATCGTATACAGTGAAAAAACTCGTCTTGTGTTAAAACTATTTCTGTCAAAAAACAATTATGTTTGTACGTTATATAAGTTTCAACACATTATAAACTTAAATTAACTAATCTTAACATAAAAATTATCTTAAAATAAATTGTTATCAAATTTATACATGAAATATTTACTATCTAGAAAATGCTAACCTAAAAGTTAGGTTAGAATTCGTATTTCATTTCTGAACGTCTATACCTCATATTTTTAGCATATTTGGAATCAATTTTCTGCTATATGCATTATTAAAGTTCATTATAGCCTATAGTGTATTGAAACTTACATGACATAGTAAAATAACTGCTTTCTTGGCGAAAACAGTTTTAACAGGAAATGTGTTTTTTCACTATATACGATGAAAATTCCATTTGAAACATTTAGTTCCCGATACATCTTTATTTTTTGAATTCACTAATTGTTTGAAACTAGTAAAAATTATGGTAAACTAGTTTTTAAGCACAAATTAAAATGCTACCTGGTTTTGCGAGTTCGCGACACTAGCGCAGCAAGGGCTTCAGATCCCAATAGGATGAGTAAATTCAAATTCCATTTGAAACCATATGAAATTTAAGCGCTTAGAAAATTCACCAAGTTCATTTATTGTTGAAATCAAATAGATTTCCATTGAACAATACTTAATACCGCGACAATTGATACTTTCGAAGTGAAAGACTTTAAAACTGGATACATAAGATTCCACAATTTTGCCTTTGAAACGATCACAACTGAACTTTAAGCATACAAAATTTAAGAATTTAATGTTTAAACCATTAGAACATCAAAAAATGAAAAATTTGAAAAATTTAAAAATTATTAAATCGAAATTTAAAATGCTCGTAATTGTACAGTTTCCAATTGAATTTTTTACATTAAAAAAATTTTTAGTTTGAAAGCACATTTTATAATTGGAATCGTAAAAGAATTAATTGCTTTTAAATTTTCAATGTTGAAAATTTATAATTTAGTTCGAAGCACTTGAATTTGTCAGTACTATTATATGCAGGAATTAATAAAATATGGATTGTGTATCAACGTTCGGAGATTTCACATAAATTATTATTCAACATTTTCTAATTGCAGGTGATTTTAATATGATTGCAAACATTGATAAGTTATTTTTGTGATAGTGGAAACCATCAAATTTATTTGTTTACAATATTTTTGCTCACGTATAAGCATTTATTTATTATTTAAACGACTTTTTTGCCACTTAGTACGAAAAAACATGCTTTCTTTATGAGGTAGCATAATTCACATGAAATTATAAGAATTTGAATGAATGTCGCATTGGACGCAGCCGTACTACTTGGCAGCAGTTTTTATTCATCGCTATTATTGGAATTTTATTTTTGGCCTCGCAAAGAAATTTTACGATCAACAAAAAAGTAAAAAAGATTTTGCTGACATTTTCATTTTTTCATTTGATTCAAGATGCATAGGATTACTTTTACAATTTTTGAAAATAATATCAATGAAAATAATAACAATAAAAAGCTCTAAGAAAGTATCCAAAGGCGACTGATGTCACCTTTAACGTACTCGGCCGCTGTGTAAGACAACACTATACTAAACATCCTCGCAAGAGATTTCAAAAATCGTATTATTTTAATTCGTACTATCGTTAAATTCACTTATTAAAACAGAAACGAAATAAGAATTTGGTTTTTGAACTTTCTCTGGGTTTAAATTAAGCTCTTAAGTAAAAAATGTTTCGAATATAAGAGGATTCTAATTTAACCCTCTGATGGCGCACATTTTCTGACGTCCCGTTCAGGGGTGATACGAAATCTCTAGAATTTCAAGAAAACCGTTCTATATCTTTGGTATTGATATTTTTATTAGGCAAACAACAGTAAAATTTTAAACAAAATGGATTTCCTAAAATGATCAGCAATGGCCAAAATCGTGTTTTCTGTGGGTACTTCCTTAAAATTCAGAGAAATTTAAAAAAATCATAGTGATTGATGAACTGTACACTTCCACCTATTGGGCGGTATTAGCATTTTTCATGCCATAGAAAAAAAGGATATTTATTTTGCAATCTGAAAATGGTGAATAGAAGCCCATAACGCGCTTCAAATTCTAACTCGAATAGCTGCAGACTACTGACTACAGTCCTATGCCTGCCAGGTAAACCCTATTATTTCCCTAATTTACCGACCCCTACCTCCACCCGCTCCTTCATATCTTTTTGGCAATTTTTACTTTTATACTACTTCTGGGTGGCTGCACACACAGGGCAGCAACAAAGGGTTCAAACTAAAAGCCTTGAAACCTAAAATATTCAGATGTACTATAATAGAGGTATAAGAAACCCAGAAATTATAAAAACTAAAAGGCTTACACATAAATCATTCAAAATTCAATTAATCAATTTCATAATCAAATTTTAAATTATGTTGTAGTAATGAACTTTTCTGAAATTTTGTACTAAATATTCATGGTTGCACTTTATGTTCTTCTACATTATGTGCAACGTAACTCTTAACAACACTAATAGCGATGTCACAGCGTGTGACATAGTAGGTGCTTTGCGCAACGACGGTCCGCATCGCATATGCACATTTTGAAAAAGCAACTTTACACACAGTTGCCAATCGTGAAATCGGTGGCGCCCCTCAGATGGAGCAGCCTTCACTCCAGTCTCAAGGAGACACAGGCCAAGCGTTCCAGTAACTATTTTATAGTAGCATTTGACGTGCAAACTTCTTGTTCGTGTGTTGCAAAAAATAGTGTGTGATACACGTGCGTGTCAAGTAATTGCTACTTGTGTGATTACAGCAATTGCTTGCAGCTAATTTTTCAAGTAAAGCCAAATTTTTAACTGGTTTCCACTTTTGTGACTTCACAACTGAAAATCTCTATTCATATTGAATTTAACTCACTTATTACCTTCAAATTTCAAAACATTATGTTTTCAAGTGATGCTTGAAAAAAAAGAATACATAATTATATGTCAAAAATACTTACCCTTTCATATCGAGCTTTGTCTTTCTCCGCCATAGCCTCGTATTTGGATTTGATTTCAGGACCAGCGTCTGACCACCTTTTGCCCAATTCTTTTGCGATGTCGCCTACTCCGTACTCTGGATTTAGCATCTTTACCTTTCCACGTTCGTCATTGCAGAACCAGAAGAAAGCGGACCTGTGAATTCACAAAAAGAAAATCAATTCAAATCCTCGCCTAATGTCCATACCTTTTCCTGTTCACAAAATAAATCTAATTCGACATTTTTCCTTCGGTGTACAGCCAATCCCTGTTGAAAGGAGACACACATTTTTCAAATAGAGTATTAGACTGATGCAAGTGCTTTGAAAAAAAATTTTCATAACCTTAGTTAGTGCCACCATTAAACTCTTACGCAGAGAACGGAATTTCGTCTATTCAGAATTTTGCTATCTCGTTGAACGGATTAAACATTCAATGTCTCATTTTTCGACAAGAGAAGGGGCAATTTCTTTAAAGTATTCACATACGAAAAAATTTCAACTTAAAAAGGATCCCAACATGGAAACAACCTAACATCGTAAATTTCATTTAATTTTTTAATTTTATCTCTTCGAAGTGAATAAAAAAAGGTGCGAAGTAATCCCGTTGGTATAAAACGAGGAATTTAAATAAGACGAAATTCCACTGAAGATACTTACAAGGACCGCTTTGGCGCATTGGGATCTTTGATGTGCTTGCGTTTTTTGCCTCTGCCTGTTACCTTCTCGCCCTTAGGTGGTATGTAATTCTGCATTTCCGTGTCGTATCTCTTCTTGTCTTTCTCTGCCATTTCGTGGAAACGCTTCTTTTCCTTATCGGACATTGTCTGTAAAAAAAAAGATATATAAATTAAACAACTCTGCATATTTTAACAATTTT
>CAKNXH010059003.1:18105-41344 GCA_932178445.1 Andricus quercusramuli
TGACCGCGAAGGGTTTTCTGACCGTGGACCGCAACTCGAGTGCAGCCCATAATTTGACCATCGCTCAAAAAAGGCTTGTGTGGAGTGGTCATTGTCAGTCCCTGTACACGACACAAATTGCGCCCGCACGTCAAAACGTTCTAAGTAAAAAATTACTATAAAATGTCAAAATTAACGATAGAGACATCGGTTTTCATATGGCAGCAGCAGGATCACCCATTCCCGAAATATAAGAGACAACCCTCGTATTGAAAGGGCGTAAATCGTTTTAACAACTACGTTTGCAATTTTTTTAACTTCTTAATAAAAGACTTTGTGTACATTGTACAAGGTTGATGCTATAACTTTTGTAACAAAAACCTTGGGGAAATTACCTTGATTACAAATACTTTTGTTACTTTGCAAAAATCTCAATAGTTTTTTTGTTAATAACAATTTTTATAAACAAATACGGTTATTTGATATAGCTATCGTTTTTAAATGTATTTTTAAAATCAGATGTAAAATAAAAACTCTGTCTCTTATAGATTTTCTTTTATTTCAAATCATTTGTTGACTACAGCCTTATCAACAATTAATTGCAAAATAATCTTTAGTCGGTCCCAGCTGCAATTTTACAGTTGAGATTTTCGATTTTTTTTTCTAGTTATTTATCTTATATCTTCCTCATAATCTTTCTCTCTGTTACCACTCTGAAAACATCGTTCTTTTGTTAATAAAAATTGTTATCAACAAAATTCTAGATTTACCAAACCTGATCTTTTTATTCGCGTTGCTTGAATCAGAAAAACTTTAATCACTCTTAAATTTGCTCATAATTCAAACGATTTTTAATTACTCAGGGTATCTAGTGATCAGGCAATTTGAAATTCTCGGGGTTTTCCCGATTTTCTCCCGGTCAAATATTTTTCCCCCGACCAAGTTTTAGATGTCTTTTGTGATTTTTGGAAGTCAATGTATACATAGAAATAGGAATTTCAACATAATATACATAGAAAAAATCTGCCTGCTGCTCGAGCACACTCTCATCGCGCACTGCGCCCACGACTCCCAAGTTTGAGCGCGCCTAGGGTGCGCACCTCTTGGATCTCGCGCTTCGCGCTTGATCATTGTACATTCCCCACATTTCTGCATAGGACTTTTGAAATTATAGGTCAAATCATCAAAAAATGAAATTTAATAATTGTGAATTCTCTTTTGTTAAAGCTCCTTCGGCTTTTACGAACACATTCCCATCACGAGTCTTGCAAGAAAAAAGGGTTAAAATCAAGTTTTCAGATTTAATTTGAAAACAATTTTGTTATCAAACATCTTATTGTACCTTGTATCTTTTGTCAAAAAAATAAATTTGTTAATTTGTAATTTTATTTTTCACGATTAAACGAAAACTACGCGTCTTATCAAAAAATTATTAATAACAAATTTGTAGCTCTTTTTGGGTGAACAACTTTTGTCTATTTATTATTTTCGTGGTTTGTGTCGTTTTTCGTGCGGATAAATTGTTCGAATTTCCGAGAACTACGAATAGCCGTATAGAATTTTCAAATCTTGAAAAAAAATGGTCTCAACAATTTTGAAAATGCTATAACTTTTTGAATTTTTATCCGAAATAGCTGGCTAAATAACTTGTCCTTTTCTTTCAGGTCTTAAAAAAGTGTGCCAAAGCTCAATCCGTGGAGATATAATGAAAAACGGCTGAGTTAAATTTCACATAAAACCAATACCTTCTCATAAGAATGAGAAGGTAAAAAATGGGATTTTTTGTTTATTTGGTAATGTCATTTTTCACGATTTAAACCAAAACCACGCGTCCTATAAAAAAATGATAATTGTTGATTTTTCATTATTTTTTTGTGGGGTCAAAATTTGAATTTTCGATTTTTTTTAGAAAACTCAAAAAGTTGTTATAATCTTGTAGGTGCATAGAATTTTCAACTCTTAAAAAAATGGCCTCAAAAAGTTTGAAAATGCTTTAACTTTTTGAATTTTGATCCAAAATAGCTGGCTAACGAACTTGTCTTTTTCTTTTAGGCCTTAAAAAAGTGTGCTAAAGCTGAATCTAATCTGATCATTTTTTCGAAGGTTATCGTGCCTACAGACTGCAGACACAGTACAGAATACAGGCAGACTGCAGACAGATACCTTCGTAAAAATCGTGTTTTTCTGACTTAGAAGGTCTCAAAACGTGGAGATTTGATGAAAACCGACTAGTCAAATTTTACATAAAACCAATTCTTTCTCATTAGGATGAGGAATGTCTAAAATTACATAAATCGGTACTTAGGATAAGCATAAGAAGGAACCTTGCGACTTTAGATAAAGTGGTAGATAAAGTAGTATACACCTTTTTTTCTTTTGTTAGAGAAAAGCCTCCATATATGAGCAAGCAAATTTATTTGATACCTATGAAGAAGCAAAATGTTCATAAAATAAGTACACCCACAATGAATACATTCATAGTACTTCGTATCAGTATTTTACATTTTTTATGAGAACTAAAAGCAATGTGCACTTAACAAAAAAGTAACTTATCATTATTGTATTGACTTTTGGTAAATTATCCGAACTGACTTTAATATATCCAGGCATACTAATACTCTACAAAATGAATCCTTTTAGCCAAATAACGTTAATATTTAATTAATTTTATTGTTTTTATCAAACTGACACATTAATTTTCTTGATTCTTCGGATTCTCATAGTGCTAAGCATGTAGAACAAAAGTCTGTATGTGTAAGACAGTGAAAGCACTGTGTGTGTAAACAATGGTCAAAGGTTGCAAAAACAGATTTTTTATTTATTGCAACTAACCTACATGTCTGTCAGGAAAAAAGTGCGTTTTTTAAATATGCAGTTATTATCATTGCAATAATTAATTAACGTGTTTCAAATTTTCAGAAAATATGTCCCTTTTCACCCTTAAGAAGTGTGCCTAACTTCAGCCCACAATAATGATTAGTTTTCATAAAAACTCATTTGTTATTGAAAAATTTACTCTTTTTCAACGGAATTTCTGCAGATTTGGCCAATATGATCTTAACAAAAAGTAGGTTATTCTCTTCTACAGGGGTTGTGCTATCAATTACACTTAGCGGGGAAACGATCTTTAATAATTAAATTGCATAAAAACGGCTTACAAAAGATGTTAAGTTTTCTTCTTATAACAAATGAAATAACTACGTCAATTTTCGTTTCATATCAAGCTCAATTTTGCATCATATATAGAAAAAGAGTTCTACTAGTTGTTATCAAATTCACGAGGATATGCATTCTAAATTTATTGTTTATAATCGTGCCTGATACTCGCAAGAGTTCACAGAAAAAGATCGACGCAGTCAGTGGAGGCGGAGTGGGGGAAGCCGCTTTGGCATTGAAGCTCGCGCCGGAATTGAATTCACGTGTTCAAATTGCAAACAGTTTTAATATCTCAGGAACAAATTGATGTATTAGGATGATTTTTTTTTATTTGAACTAGCTTTCCGTGCTGATGAAAAATCTCTTGATTGCTTCTCGAAAAATTATATCTAATACCTTATGTTTAAAACTATTTACCTTCCCTAATTTTGCCATACATACGTACGCGACAGCGGCTTCCCCCACGTCGCCGCCACAGACCATGTCAATCCTTCTCCCATAATCAACAACAAAATAATAATGCATTGCCTTGGATATTTAATAACAAATAGTACAGTTCTCATTCTGTATTTGATGTAAATTTCAGCTCTGTAGGTTGAAAATTGCAGTAGCAGTAATTTTTGAAGAAAAAAAAATTATCTCCCCCCCCCCCCCCCGCTACCCCAATTTTTGTTTAATGTGTAGAAAATTAGCACTTATCGAATGAATTTCATCCCGATTCCATTGAGTGAAAATTGACAAAGTTATTCTATTTGGTTATGACGAAAAAACATACCCTCTTTTTGAACCTATTTTTGTGCAATTTAATAATAAAAAATCGTTTTGCCGCTAAGTGTACTTGATAGTACAACTCCCGTAGAAGACAATAACCTACTTTTTGTTGACATCCTATCTGCCAAATCTGTAGAAATTCCGTTGAAAAATAGTCAATTTTTTAATAACAAATGAGTTGCTATGAAAACTAATTATTATTTTGGGCTCGAGTTTGGCACTCTTATTAAGGGCATGCTCTCCGGTGATCACGTGACCAAAACAGTCCTTTTGGTTATGAAACTTTTTTTGGTGTTCACCATGTCCAAACGCAATGATGAATTGCTCTCAAAATTTGGAATAAAGATAATGAGTCAATAAATTGCGTTTGTATATTTAGTTTCAGTAATAATTTTGAAAAAAATTTTCCATGTAAAAAATAAATGTGGAAAATTTCATAACCGAGCTTGGTTATGTGATCTCTACTTTACCGACGTTGAAATGTTCCAAAAATAATGACAGGCTACGTGTGTGCAGATACTTATTTTTTTATTTGCAATGAATGTGCAGGTGTTATTGTTTATATTATTTTTTTGAATGTTCAGACGACTTAATCCAAAATTTGTGTCAGTTATCAACATACGTGAATCAGAAAATCTGAAATGCATCAAACCAAAAATTTTTGCATGTGCTGCAACTCGAATGGTATTCTATCAATTTATAAATGAAATTTCCTTGAAATTATAAACATATTGATGTGTATAAACGTTCTCTAGTGCTTTTTATTCAATCTTTCAAATTCTAAACACGATATCTCAATCCATGTGGACGTAGTGAGCACCAAAAAAAATGAAAATATTTTTACAAATTTATTTTTTACATGGAATTTTTTTTCAAAATTATTACCATTCACATTCGTTGCACATTCGTTGCAACGTTATCGTGCACATTCGTTGCAAATCAAAAAATTTGTATCTGCACACACCTAACCTGTCATTATTGTTGGAGCATTTCAACGTCGGTAAAGTAGAGATCACATAACCAAACTCGGTTATGAAATTTTCCACATTTATTTTTTACATGGAAAGTTTTTTTCAAAATTATGACTGAAACTAAATATACAAACGCAATTTATTGTCTCATTTTCTATATTCCAAATTTTGAGAGCAATACATCATTGCGTTTGGACATGGTGAACACCAAAAAAAGTTTCATAACCAAGGACTGTTTTGGTCACGTGATCACCGGAGAGCATGCCCTTAAGGGCGACAAGGGATATCTTTTCTAAAAGTTTGAAGCTTATTGATTAATTATTGCAATAATAATTGCATATTTAAAATAAGGCACTTTTGGGCGGTTTTAATTTGTTTCCTACATTTTTTAACTATACTTTTTTCCTGACAGACATATAGGTTTGTTGCAATAAACCAAAAACCAGTTTTTGCAGTCTTTGGCCATTGTTATACACACAGTGCTTCCGACGTCGTGGTCGCAAACATATAGGCTTTGTTCTACCTGCTAGCACTACAAGAATCCGAAGTCTTTCAGGTAGCATTTATTTCCTCTTCCCAGGGCATCTGGACTATTACAAAAGTCTACAAGCTGCCACAAAGAGAATTAAATTAAGTCAATTTGTCCTCAACATACAACTTTTAAAAAAAATTGTATCATTTATCTAAATATTTAAGTAGGTCTAAATTTTTGGAAAAAAAGAGTTGGTTAAAAATAATATGAAGATTTTATCTTCTTCAATTTTCTCAGAAAAATAAAGTATTTAAACCCCATTTTTTGTTCACCAGTCTCAGCAGCAGATAAGGGACTGGACTGTTAAAAAAATGCCTAATGCTTTTTTCGGACAATTTTGACCCCCCCCCCCCAACCCCTCCCACAACGCTTTTTCTATAGTAAGTGTATGTAACTTTAACATTAGAGTAACGCTCGAGATTACCCCCTCCCCCTAAAGGCGTTACGTATTTTTCGAACGGCCACTAATATATTATTGAAAAATTATATTGTGGTAAATCATGCAAAAATCCAATTCAATAAATACAAGTTGTATTCAATTCAAATGAATAACGCCTCATTTTTTTTCGAAACATTCTTTACAATCATACTCGATGAATCTTTATAAAAATAATTTGCTTGGAAGTTGTCGAATAAGCAAGTTATTTTTAACATAATGTAACAAGTAAAATTTTGTAAATAATGTTTCAAAGAACAAAATGAGCTATTGTTTATTGAGATTGGATACAAATTATGATGTTATAAAGAGGATTAAAAAAAACGTCACATATCAAATAACTATTGTTATAAAAATAATGATGGTTAAAAGAAACTTTTTATCAAGCATATATTGCTGCCTCTTTTAAAATGCATTGAAATTGATTGCCGTTACATTTTTTGTTTTTATAAACCGTTTTTCAATTTGAGGTTATGTCAATGTTTCGATCCCCAACCCCGATTCAATAAAATTCGACTCAATCTAATCTGCTGGCTCGGTTTCGAAAAATTCGACTCAATTCTCAGCTGAGTGGGTGTCGAAAAATTCTATTCATGACTCACATCCAGATGTCGGTTCTGAGTCGAGACGAATTATTTTGCACACCACTATTTTAGATGTTGCAAGACTCGCAATGAACGGCAAGGAACACACGTAAGGGTGGCTATCCGTTCAAAGAGCAAGCGGGAAGAGAAAGAGGAAAGTACGGGGTTGGTCGATAGAAGCAACGACTGGAAACGACCACAGGTGCGCCAGCGAAACGAACCTAACTATTACCTAGTTTTATTTCACATCAACTGAAAACAAAACTTCTGAAATTTACTCGTTGACCCTCCTTCATCTTCCGTAAATTATTTCGATTTCAGACAAAATTCTGATCGAGCTAAGAGAAAAGGAAATTAAATTTTTTCGAACATAACCTGATCTGCATCGAAGCGATGGAAAACCTACGGCGACGCTTTTCTGCGACGCTCGATTTCGTATCGCTCCACGTTTTCCCAGGGCAGTGTTAAGTTAAAAATCGCTCTAAAATTAAATAAGGTACTAATTTTTCTTTTGCGTATTTTAAAACAAAAAATGTTGAAATAATGTTAAATAAATTGGAAAAGGCATTATAAATTGCTGCCGTCGATATGAATCGATTAGAGAAAGAATGTTAATCTATGGTAATTTATGATAATTTTATTGAAAGGAAGAAAAACGCAAGGCGGAAGACTGAGATACACTTCATACCTTGGGATTTATTTTCTGATTTTGTATATGCAATTTATTAAGTGACTTATAAAAATATTTGGTACGTGAACTACTACAAAAAGTAATATTAATCATTAAGAATTCAGAGAAAATTATTATGAATTTTGGATAAACCAAAAAATAGTGGAATTGCTTTTAATTCGAGAATTCCTTAATTTTTCAAATAAAACGCGCAATGAAGGAAATTTGTGCCTATTCTTACTTCATCAGTAATTTCGTTTGCAGGGAAATAATCTGAATCATTATATACGAAATACATTGAGTAAAAATCTTTTATCTGCTTCCATCACGAAACTTATTTGATACACAAAGCTTCAAAAAATCTATTATTAGTAGCTGTTGCAAGGGACCATTTTTAATGTCAAGAATAGAGGTAACCCTCTTTTATTCAAAATTATACCAAGTTTAAATTAATTTACATCCGAGATTTTTCGTACAGTCAACTCCCGAGATAAGCACCCTCAGTTTACGGCGTTTACGCTATTCCCAGAACTTGAGTTCTCGGAATTTGAAAATGCGGGGAGCGCGGGACCGAAAGAGAGACACTGCTCAGCCAAGCGTGACAAACAGCTCGAGGGTCGCGCACTCAGCGCGTTAATTGCATCAGGTTACGTCCAAATCCTTTTGAATCCAAAAGGATTCATGCGGCCCTGCCTGTTTACGTTCGGATTCCCCTGAGATATGCTGAAGGCCAATGCCAGCCATGCCAGAAACCGTGCTTATCTCGGAAGTTGAGTGTATACATAAAACCTAAAAATGTGTTTTTTTTTTTTAATATTGTACAATTTCAAATTCGACAATCTTCAAATGAGAAATCATAAAAATGGAAACCAGGGTGCTAATTCGGCGGACGATGTCAAATTCCCGGTCATTTCCCGGTCACCTAAAAGTAACATATTTATATTTGCCGCTAAACGCAAATAATTATTTTAATTCATGGCGTTCATTCTAAACATCCTTCAACACAACAAAGCAAAAAAGTGCAATATAAATGAATTTTGAGACCAATACTTAAATTTTCCACTAAAAAATATTAGTTTCCAAGAAAAAATGGAACAGGTAAACTTTTAGTTGGAAAAATTAATTGTCAAAAAAAAAGGGATTTTCAATAAAATAGTTCAATTTTCAACCTAACTGATCAATTTTCAACTAAAATGCTGAATCTTCAACTTGAATAGTTGAATATTAAACAATAAAAAATTAATTTTCACTAAAAAAGATAAATTGAAGGGTAGAAATGCAAAAGGAGTCAAGCGCCAAATTTTCGAAATCGGGTTTATTAGCTCAAAAAATCAGATAAACTCTATTACACAAGCCTGCGAAAGGATTTTTTTGGGGCATCATTTTTCAAAATTTGTGTTCTTGTGTTCACCGTCCGAGAAGCTTTTCTAACCACAAAGTAAAAAAACAAATTTCATTTTTCTCGACACTGGCTAATTATTTTTAATTACTATTCGGTCCCTTCCGTTCAGCACTGAATAACCTGAAACCCAATTCCTCATTTTTTGGAAATATGCAAAATTATTATTGCTATCGTTATTATTTTGAAGTTGAAATGTCAGTTTTACACCATTTCGAAGTCATAATTGGATTTTCAAATTTCGCGAAACTGCATGATTTTTTTTTAACAAACTTTTTGGAAATCAATTCGTCCATGCAATAGCTAGAATTCAAATTTTTAGTTTTTTCTTAAACTGCAAATTGACTCCACAATGAATGTCGAAAGATGTTAAAAGTCGATGCGGACCCAAAATCTAACCTCGAACCGTGAACTGTTTCATTCAATTTCTCGAAACCGGATAGCTTTTCGTGAGCAAACTTTTTTTAGTTCGATAGAGCATGAAAGTATCTCGAAAGAACTTTCTTATTTTTTTCTTAAATGGTCCCGCTGAATTTACAACATGTTTTTAGTCTCTCCTGAAAAAAGTAAAAAATGGCGCTTGACTCCTTTTGCATTTCTACCCTTCAATTGTCAATGAAAACTTAAATAATTAAATTTTAAGTTAAAAAAATTAATCTTAAACCAAACAGATGAATTTTCAACTAAAACTAAGTAATATTCAATTGGAATAAGTTGAATTTTCAGTTAAAAGAATTACTTTCCACAAAAAAAACTAACTTTCCAAAAAATGATTACATTTTCAAACAAAGTGATGAATTTCCAACTAAAATAGTAAATCTTTAACTGGAATAGATGAACTTGAAACCAGACCGATGAATTTTCAACTGAAATATGAATAAGAAAAAATATGAATTTTCAAGCAAAAAAGATCATTCATTAACCAAAAATTGAATTATTAAATTTTTAGTGGAATAATAGTTACACTTTCAATTCAAATAAATAATAATTTTCAACCAAAAAAGAAACAAATTTTTAACAAAGTTGATAAATTTTCGGCAAAAAAAATCCTTTTCATCCAAAGAAAAAAGAAGTTTTCAATAAAATAGCTCATATTTCAACCAAGAAAATTAATTTTTAATAAAAATGATACATTTTTAAACAGAAAAATTAATTTTTGATAAAAGAGTTTAACTTTCAACAAAGTAATTTTATTTCCAACGTAAAAGATGAATTTTAAACTAAAATGATAAATATTTAACTGCAATACTTGAATTTTTCACCGATAAGCAGAATCTTTAATCAAGAAGATTAACTTTAAAAAGAAAAAGATAATTTTCCATCAAAACAATCGATTTTTATCCAAATTTGTGGATTTTCAACGAAAGTCCGTCAAATAGTTGAAATTTCATCCAAAAAGATACATTTTCAACCAAAAATAGAATGTTTAAATTTTCTGTTAAAAATCTCATTCTTACAACAACAACAAAAACGGAGTTTCAGCAAAATAGTTCAATTTTATTTTCAACAAAGTAGTTACATTTTCAACCAGAGATGAATTTTCAATTAAAATGATGAATCTTCAAAAAAAAAAAAAAAGGATAATAATTTTTAACAAAAGGGCTTAACTTTATCCATAACTTCGAAGAGGGAACTTTCAAATTGTGACAAATTCTGACTTGGAATAGGGATTCTTTTAAATGCCTTTTTTCTAAACCCGAATGATAATTCTTTTGAAAAATTCTCGTTCCATGTCAAAAATTCACTGTTCCAAGTGAAATTATATTTCTTTACGGGTATTCCTTTTCCGGAAATAAAAACGATAATTTTTTTCTAAAATTCCCTGTTCCAAGTCCGGATAAATTAGGAGTAAGCGAGTAAAACGTGAAAAATCCACTTTTTTAAATTGAGAAAATGTTTTTTACTGTATATCTGAAATATCATCAATTCAATTATCAAACTTGAGTAAATGAACAAAATCTCAGAGCTAAAAATTGCAAAACGTTTTTCTTATAAAGATGGCATAGTGCCCATATCTATATGACAATGTTGTAATTCCAGCTTCCGGGACTTTTCTATTATAAATTATGAGAATACAAAGAAGTGAAAAATTGATGTAACTCGTTGCCTACTTTAAATGAGCATTCAAAACTGTACCTTTTAAAATTTTTTAACACTCTAAATTGCACATTTAAACTTGAGCATGCACGTTTTTAAAATTCAAACTTTAAAAATTGAACACTGTTGAGTAAAATTAATTTTTTTAAATTAATAAAATTAAACGATGTTTGAATACGGCTTTTAAAAGTGAATCACGTGAAATTATACAGTTCAAACGATTTAAAGAACTTCAAAAACCTTTTTTTTAAATCGCAAATAGATAACGAACTATCCTTTCTTGGAAACTATATAAGAAACTGAACTTTCATATAAATTGTTTAAAAACTATTCATAATCAAATTTGACTGACCTTCCACCTCAATGCGCATTTTTTTGAGAACTCCTGGAAAACAATGTTTTCTTCGGGGTGTTTTTTCTTGTGCTCTTGACGACACGTTTGAACGAAAAACGCATAGGCGGTCATCCGTCCCCTCGGTTTCGTTGCCTTTCCTCTGGGCATTTTGTCTTGTTGCAAACTCTGCGCGTTATTTTGTTGAAGGTTATTCTGTTGTTGCGTTAGCTGTTGTAATTGATGCTGAAATAAAGAAAAAAAGAAGCGCATTAAAAATCTACAAAAACTAAATTTTTTTTCTTCAATTATTGAAAAAGATTCCGTATCTGCTAGAGACTTTTAAGAGTAATAATTATCTGCTAAATAAAAGTGGCTAAATTACAATACTTTTACTTTCTTCAATTTGCTATTCAAACATAATTCTTGTCTTTTAGAATTAAATAATATTTTCTACGGATTGTCGGTCTCCAGAGTCAAATTTAAACTGTAAAATGTTATCAAAATTATAATACACATGACCAGATATTTTTCCTATAATTTCAATGATTTCTTTCTAATAATTCACTCGAGAAATTTTAAATCTTCGACTAAATATTGAATAAAGTTCAGCTCGGTTATAGAGAATTATGTAAAAAATGATCAAGATTTCTCAAATTATAGAAAAAGTGAGGATAAAAAAATTAGAAGAAACTACTTCTATAATAATTGAACTTTATCTGAAGAGTGAACAGTGAAGGTAGCGAAGTTTCAGTTTTATAAGCGAATCTCGAGACTTCGTAGGAGCCTTTCAAGTGTAAGCAAAAATAACGCTTCTAATGCACAAATACGCCGCGCTGCACGTGCACTGCACTGTGCAAATACTCCATCATCGAAGAATCCGTGGGAATATATCACAAATCTTAATTTAACCAGAATCCAATCATTTTTCAAATATTTTTTTTTATTTAGACACTTTTTTAAATGCCATCCAAAGTTTTCAAATATATTTAAATAATATTTATTCATTCAACACACGGAAGTTAGAACCGTATATGCGAAATTTCGAAACAAAAAAAATATTTTTTATCTGAAACTAGTAACAATCGAAAGGTTGTACTGGCTCTATCTTTATAAAATGTTGTTCTCAAAATGTCTAAGGAACTTTTACAAGGAAAAAGTGTGACCCCACACAACTGGTCTTTAATTTTTCTGTCAAAATGTTCAAATTTTGGAAAACATTTTGCAGCAAAAATCAGCACAACCTTTACTTTTGAGTACTTTTTTGAATTCAATATTGAACGCTTAAAATTCCAATACAAATTTTGAACGCTTCAAATATCTTGAACTATTACGACTTTAAACTTGAAATTGTACAATTTTGAATGATATAAATTTGCAGTTTCCCCAATTTTGGAACATTTTTTAACATTAGAAATGTGTTGTTCAACTATTAAGGCTGCACAATTTAAAATAACTTTATGGAACTTTAAAGGAATCAATTCAAAATTGTGCAATTCAAACAATATATTTTTAAATATCAAAATAGAAATTCTAAAATTTTTCAATATCAAAGCATTTCAATTTGATTAAAATATTCAATTTTTTTTGCGCTTAATTGAAAATTACAGGGTGCCCACCAGTTCCCTTTTCCTATTTTCACTGTCTTTTACTGGTTTTCCCTGTCTCTTTTAAAACCCATTTTTCGCAATGTTGTTGGTAAATCGAGATATTTTGAGTGATGAAAACAAAATTTCGGTTATTATTTTAGGAAGGAAAGGCATCTGGAGGAATAATAGTACAGAACAGAGACCAAGAGCTCGGAGCTTAATTTTGTGTATACCATTAAGCCATTTCCCTTTATTCGGGGTAGGCGTGACACTACCCGATTCGGGTAGTGTTTCTAGGTGGATAGTTTCTTGTAGTAAATAACTACAAGTGTGGGCTCACGACACCCACGACACGCCAACAGCACGTAGTTAGTAGTATTCCCGGACGGTTACCCATCCAATTACTAACCGTGCCCAACACTGCTTAACTTCAGTGATCTAACGAGAACTGGTTTTTTCAGAGTGGTCTTGTGGTATTGTTGCGGGCTGAAGATATAGCTAAGAAACAACTTTAAGCGCAACGGTTGACGAATTTTCCCTGTGACTTCCTCATAAAAAAAATCCCTGTGTTTTCCCTGTTTTTCCAGAAAGTGGGCACCGTGAATTATGTATTAACTCTGAGGCTGTTGAACCCTCTGGTCACTTAATGTGCCGCCAGTGACTGTATAAAGTCATAGTAACTTTACTTTTGACTTTCGTTCGGCGGCGGTGTAAATTGCGGTTCGGGTCGCCCACGACCCATGATAGTGAACTTTGTGTGAAATTTTAATACAAAATTTGTAATTATTTTTGCATTGGAATTATTAAATTTAGCATTGTTATTGTGAATTTAGTGGGGAAAAATATATCGTGAAAAATAAAAGGTTTCCCTTCTATTTTTACTATCTTCGAGAAAATTTGCCTGATGAGTGCATGCAGTGGGTTCCTGACGACCCAGGCGGTGACTAGCGAGATAACTTGATTAATGCATAGTCAAAACTTGATATCTGTCAACAATTAATCAACTATATTTTTTTACATGATAAATGAATAGCTGGCACTTCAAGAGTTTTATTTAATCCCGTAATATGTGTAAAAAGTGTATTTTAGAACGAAAAAACAGACAAAAATGTGACTGTTTTAATCAGTCAAAACGTGCACCTTCACTTTGAAATATTTAATTATTACAATTCATTAATTACTTTTACAACAAAAAACCCACTCTGCTAGTCTTTCATAGAGAAGTCTCTAGATTACGAAACTGTACGATTTTTTTTTAAATTGCATTAAAAACAACAAAAACCGATAAAAAAGGGGGAACAGCCATCTTCGCAGATTTTTCGCGTTTAAAACAAAAACTTCCACTCTGTTTTACAAACTTGTCGCATCAAATTTTTATCGACAGAATATTATTCGAGAGACTTAAGAAGACTGATTTTTACTAATAACAAATTAAAACCTTTTTTATCGACAACAGAATTTGCGGGTTCTTAATGATCCATGATGGTGACTGCCGGACAGGTGAAATATGTTGGCGACTAGAGGGTTAAAATTCAAAAATGTTATGAAAGTGACACGCTGGAAGACTGTAATTCTAATAAATAATAATAATCTTAAAAAATAGAAAATAAGTAAGAATTGCAAGATCATCGGGAGGATTCTGAAACGAGCACTGTAGCGTTTCTTCGAAATAATTAAACTAACCATGAAATTGCTACAGTTTATGTTCACTATTCGTAATAAAGACATCTAAATTGCGATTGTAAATGAGAGTTTGAAACAGAATCTTGCATGAATTCTTGCTCTAGAACATTTTTGTAATTTACTCGATGCGGAAATTTATCGCGTGTAGCGACTCGGAAGCAGTCCGAAGAATTACTTCCATTTTCAAAATGGGTCATAGATGAGGTTCGAAAATAAATTCCAATCCAAAAGTCATATCAAAACGAATTTTTCCAAAAATGCATTATTATTAATAATGTATCTAATAAAATCTGCAAACTCAAATATAATTTCAAAATGCTTCACATGATTGTAATAAAAACAACCTTTTAAAATTAATGTTAAAAGATTGTACAAATGTTTAATAATTAGTTCATTTTCAAAGAAGAATTTCATGATAATTCTGAACCAAAAATTATTTCCATATTATAGAGCCGGTAATTTAACATCGTCTCTTTGACACAATAGTGCTTGCCTTTGAAGGTGACGTCTGTCAGAAAAGGTTAGTTTTGTTTAATTTTCGGTCTGTCAACGTTTTATTGTCCGTATTTACAAAATTATAGCTTCAAATGCTTTCATTCTCTTAAAAAACCCAGCAATCTCGCAAGGCCAAGAATAGACCTAGAAATACTTGCGTAGAATTAATATTTACATCAAATTTTAATTGAGCTTTAAAAAAAAATTGCCAAAAAATTAATACAGTAAAATTGGATCTTTAGAAACAGCCTTGGAAACAGCGACTAGTAATTTGCTGTTATTAAAATGAATATTTTCAACAAAAAAATTTAATTACTTCAATTGTTTTCAAAAGTACTTAAGAAAATAACTCAAGGTGAGAAATTTTTTCCCAACTCTGGATTTATTTTGAGAATGAAAATAGTCGAAAGTAAGTTTCATTATCTCGATTATTCTTAACTTTTAGAGATAGGTAATCATTCTTATCTGTGACACGAAGAGTTCTAACCACTTTTTTCCTCGTAATAAATTTTATGTGTTAAGTTATGTTTATATTAAAAATTTAAGGCGGTAGGAACAGTTATTAGCTTTAGAATTTGATATATGACACAAAAAAGTATTATTTTTTTCCAGGAATATTGAATTTAATGTGAAGATCCATAATTCGATATTGAAAGAAAAGAATGGCACTGCCTAATATTACGGATTTTTTCGTAAATCTAACCGGTCAAGTATAGTGCCCTAGCATTATACTTGACTACTTGAGCCGGGAACGTCTTATGGAAAATTCCGTAACGGTAGACAGTTCAAAAAAGAAATTTAACCTTGATTGTTTTGTAACATATGAACCAGAACAAAAATATAGTTAAATAGCCTTAATTTAGAAAACTTCGAAAACTCAGTTTTAACCCTCATTTTTGAATCAGCAAAATCATCCCAGTGACAAGAGTATTAAGAAAGCATACTTTTGAAAAATCTTATATTTTAAAGCAATATTAAGAGGCTCCACCTCGAAACTTATTTCACACAAAAAAGCTACTAAAAATCGAGAACTATTCCTATTTTTGTGTGTAAATGGAGTATCGCGATAGCAAAAATACGACTGTATATATTTTGACAACCATCGAATTATACGGAAAATTAAGGAGCTTCGAGGTGACTCGAAAGCTGAACATGTTCCAGGACTTTTTCTATGGTAATTAATGTCCCGTATGCTGAGATCGCTTCTTGCTGACAAGATCCTGCAACCTTCGGTCAGCGACAGGATAATTACATCCGTGAGTCACTGACACCGAGTCACTGCATTGCCGTGATGACGACGTCGAAGTTGAGGTATTCGGCCGTTGAAATGTTAAAAATCGTGATAACCTCGAAAACCGGCGAACAAGCCGACGGCGTTCCTAGCAAGGCAGGGCAGCACGAAACAGAATCAATAGCGAGCACAAAGGAAGGGTGAGGGGTGGAATGAGGGTACAACGTAATGGTGTAACCGCCAGGCGAAACGCAGCCTCGACTTTATTAACGTTCTAAAATGAACCCGGCTCTCCTACTCCAATTTTCCGAGACGAGAAAAATAACCCTGGATGAAAAAACGAGCGAAAATCATCAGCGGAGAAGTGCTACCCAGCCGGCCATTAACTAAACACGAGAAATTTATTTGCCATTAAAAATGGTTCACAATTGAAATGAATAGATGTGACCGGATATTTTCCAAGAAATACGACAATTTGACGAAAACAGGAGTCGTTACTGAAAATTTCACAATTTCAAGTTCCGATGGGACTGATTCTAGATTTTAATGGCGAATAATTGCCAAAAAACTTTCATCCCCATATTTGCCAATGAAAAGTATTTCTCAATCCCTAATCTAAGTTGACTTTTCCCCGAAAGCTAAGGGGATGAAACTTTGTTTAAATTTATTGATCATCAAAATCTAGAAAATTCATGTCTCAGATATTAGGTAAGAAACTTGGAACAAATTTTAGATCTTTTTAGATCTTTCGATTTTTGAGACTTAGGGGTTGCAAGCGACTGCATTCCTCGACAGTTTTTTCTCGGATGACACTTTTTTTTTTAATATTTGCCATCCAGTGCTAAAAAAATAACATTTTGAAAATTTATAATCGTTCAAAATAGGAAACATTTCACTTCTCTCTCTTTTAAAATGTCATTTATAAAATCGCCTTGGAAAATTGAGGAATTCTATCCTGTTCTACACTTTTTCTGTAAAAATGTTTACATTTTGGAAAAAAGGTTGGAGCTCAAATCAGCACAAGCTTCATTTTTGAGTTCTTTTAAAATCCATTATTAAACGTGTAGAATTTGAACGCTTCATTTACAATAGCCAATGATACAATTATAAAAACAAATAATTTTCAATGTTTAAATTCAAAATGATACAATTTCGAAATTAATTCTAATAAAATTTTTAAGCAATTTAAATTCGAGGATGTCCAATTTTCAGCTGACAACTATTCACTTTTAAAAGTTTTGAATTTAAAAATGTTTTTTTTTTTTTTTTACGATTTTTAACGTTTTAAGTTGAGAATGTACCATTTTAAACACTTCAAACTAAGTTTTGATGCGGGGAGATTTGCATCATTTAAGCACGTACGTCACAAACGCTCGCCTAACCTCACGCTTGGTGAATTTCATTCTGAATATTTCTAAAACTAATCAATTTAACCATGAAATGAAGCCATGTCTCTAAGACGGGAGATGGAGTTAAAATCTAATAGAGCCCGATATTATAATAAAAAAATATATTTATCGACTAGTAAGCCAAAAATAATCTCAGAAGGTGATGTACCTGTCACGTAATTAAATCTTTTAAACGAACCTATTAGGTATTTTCACTTAACCACCAGCTAACTTCACTTCTTTGGGTGATGAGGGGAAAAAAATCCATGGGATTTGGTCCATTTTTGTCTTATTTTGTTAATGTCTTAGTAAAAACTATTTTTTCTATTTAAATGTATTTGTAAATTAGTGTTTAATTTTAAGATCAATTTATTGAAATAATAAAATGATAATTATTTATTGCGAAGATATTACAAAAATAAAGTGCTGTCCCATGCATTTGGTCCATTGTTTTACCCTCAGCAGTCGACAAAGTGAAATTCGCTGACAATGAAGTGAAAATGCCTAATAAACTAATAACTCGAATGAATTTTCCATACCAGATAGACGTTCACCTTTCTATACTTTACGTATGTTTGGTATGGAAAATCGCTAGAGGTATTTATTAGCTTATGAGGAATTCGTTTAAAAGAATTGCTTGAAATTTGAATTCTATCTAACTAAAGTATGTATTTCAAAATGGCTGGATTCTTAATTAGTGTTGAGGGAAAACAATTCGTATTTGATGGCGGCGAAAATAAGAATATATAATAATTCCCCAACCAGGCATCAAAATCGATAAAGTTTGTTTCAGGAAAGAGATTGTATCTCGCCCATCATCATTCCTCAATGGCTTGCTTCATATGACGTCATATGGTTGACCCTCCTCAGTCGTTTGCGGCGTAAATATTAAAACATAAGAAACCACATGTATCTTTTTACTGAAAAGTATATCTGGATCGACAAGGAGAAGTTTAATTTATATTTTGGAAGCTACACAATAAAAAAATTAGGTGAAAAATTCACACACGAGACGTTTTCGTTGCTTTTTTAAGGGACGAAAAAATGAGGTGAAAACCAGGAACAGTAAAATGTAATTTTGTTTGAAGATAGAAAAAAATCGGCTGCTCAGTACTGAATATTAACGTGCACTTCAGTAAACTGTAGTAAGTCTAACGTCAATGCTCAATAGCCCACATGCCCTTACTATGCGAACATTCCCAAGCCGCGTGGAAAAATTTGAAAAAAAAGAACTTTTTTATCGCGTAAACGCGACCTCATGCGAAATTTAAAAAATGAATATGAGCTTAATATAGTATCGTTTTGTGAATAAAATTGCGAGGAAGTGACTTTACAACTTGATTTTATGTAAAATATATTTATTTTGATGGAACGAATACCCCTGAAGTAAAAGAAAATCTGAACTAATACAATAAACAGGTTTTGAGATTAGAAGGGAATATTTTTCTGTGATGAAAGCAAACAAGATTCGAACAAAATAATTATCTTTTTCTTTACAAAGGGAATTAAACTCATTCATTAATGGCAGCAACCAAAGGGTTTTTATATTCAAAATTCCGGATCCCAGGTAGTTATAACCTTGAATAATGAAAAGAATAAAAACTGATCCTCCAAAGTCTAAAGTCGACAGAGCTCGCACCTGTTATACCAGAATAATTCTAATTCTTGAGGCACGTGTCGTCCATTGCGAGAATTCGACACAGACTTGTAATTTAATGATGAAAGTGTAAACTGAATTGCAGGACGAATTAATTCTAATGTTCTATTTTTTGTAGATTGCAATAAGAAGAAATTAATTAAGTGATTCAAACACGGAATGCTTTAGGAGTTTAGGTAATTAAATTTTTAATAAAAAAGCAGAAATAATGTTTAGGAACACAAGGCTCTCAATATTTTGTCTTATAAACTCAACCTTTGTCAACAAATTTCAATCATATTAGTTAAACGTGTTGAATGATAAATTCGCAAATGAGACTTTTAGAAGCAACAGAATAAGGTAATGTCTGTTTAATTATTAGCATATCACGTCTTACAAGTAGCTGAAATCATAGTCATAAAATGTAACTTTGAAGAACTGTAATTTTCAAGTCAGAGAGTTGAGAGATAACTTTTAACAAAATTACATAATACAGTTCTGATCCAAACAAAGCGTAAGGCTCGTTAAATTCTGTTTAATTTTATTTAATTCTCGAGTAAATATGCCAAGGTAGATTAAAAATGAAAAGTCAATAAAAAATTGTCACTCGAAAAGTTTGAACACTGTAGAAATGTCCGTGATTTTAATGTACATTCCGATATTTAATATAAAACGTCCAGTATATGAAAACATTATTAAGCAAGAAATGCATATACCTTCAATCATGTTATTCACTTGTTACAAAAGGCGAAAAATTCCATTTTACACACATTGAAAAAAAAAATGTGCAGTAATTTTCTATTCTAAATAATAAAAAATGATATTTTCTGCTAGTAAACATAAATTAAAGCAAATTTTAAGTTCAAAACTTCAATTAAGCAAATAATTAACAGGGCTGATCTACAAGCAGCTTATATCTCAAATATTTGGCAAGTTTGAAAGAACTCCGTTCTACCGACATCATTAATATACGTGTATGTTAAAATTCAATAACGGTAGGGCAATTCCTTCATATCCCTTGAAACTATTGAAATCCCTTGAAATCTTAAAAGTCCATTAAAACAAGTCACTGTTTGTTAATTTTTAAATATTAAAAACATAGAGTGCTTAAAAGTCCATAAGAACAAATTTTTTAATATTAGGAGTTCTAAAAGTTTTTGAAACAAAATCTCTCGAAATTCTTTGAAATCTTTTTGAATAACTTAAGTTTAAGATCTTTAAAATCCTTCGAAATTTGTCTGTATCCCGTATATCCATTGAAGTCGTTAAAATCCGTAGAAATCCCTTGAAGTAAGATTTAATTTAGGTCAAGTATTCTGTTCCGGCAAAATATCGTGTACTAAATTGAATTCCAAAGAATATATTATGAATTTCAAACGATTTATTATTATTTCCAAACAATTCTAGATTAATTGCAACGAGTTAAAAAATTTATATTTGCAAAAATATGTCGGACTATAGAAAATTAAAGGGTGATATTGATGACAGGTGGAGGTTATGTGTCATCTGTACATATCTGTATTCCTTGCCGGATCTTAATTTTCTCTTCCAGCAGATTTTGCCGGATTTGAATTTTCTCTTCCGGCATATTTTTAATAACGTGATAATTTTCCGTAAATTATCATAAATTTCCACAACTTTCATAAACGAAAAATTTCATAAATTTGCACAAGCTTAATAAATTTCAAAAAATTTGATAAAGTATGGTAATTCAACAATCTTTTCATACATTTTTGAAATTAGGGTAGTTGATTGGTAACTTTTGTGACCAGTCACGGGCGTGCCCCCCCCCCCCCCCACGAGACGTTGGAAAGGGGTAGGTAGGGTTTTAAACCAACAATATTTCTGTAACCAGTCACAGAGGAAGAGAAAATTAATATCCGGCAAGATATGCCAGAACAGAAAATTAAAATCCGGCAAAATATGCCGGAAGAGAAAATTAAAATCCGGCAAAATATGCCGGATCCGTATACACTACGTTTAATTTATTCCCAAAAGTTCTCTATAAATTCGTTAAAACCTCTTAAAATCTCTGGGAACCGTAAAACCCCATTAAAATGTGTAAAACTGATTTGAAATTTCATGAACATAAATTAAATTAAAATTGTTCATTAAATTAATCTAGCCTGGATTTTTATTTTCTAATATTAAAAGCATAAACTTCTTAAAACCCCATAAGATTTTAAATATTAAATAAAAATAAATATTAATTTAAATGAATGATGAATATTAACAGCTTTAAAAATGTTTCAAACGACGAGTTCATTAATTTAAGAAATGATCCATCCTATTTAGTAAGGTATATTTGAAAAAAACGTACTTTCGCAATTTTAATGGATGCCAATATCGTGTACGTACTACGTATATGGAGATATGAACTGTTTCCATAAATATTCTGAGTCACATACTGTGAAATTTTAAATAGCAATATTTTAAAAATCTTCAATTAAAACTGTTTATATCTTCGAAATTTGCATGTACAACTTATAATTCAGAAATTGTTGAATTTCAAACACTATTAATTTAAAATTGCCTAAGCATTAAAAATAGTATCTATTATAAAATTTAAATATACGAAGTTTCATCATGTAGGAAAAAGTACGAGAAAGAGGTTTGCTTATATTTTGATAAATCCTTATATTAAATATTATATGCAATGTATATTTAAAGAAAAAATAATTAAAATAAACATAATGACAATCGTTATTAAAATTTAAACTAAAGAATCTTCAATGTGGATATTTTAGCTTTAAAGTTTTATTTGAATCCTAAAGAGTTTAGTTTCCATTAGTTAAATTTAAAAAAAGCTTTCACTACTGACAGTAGTATATTCTAGTTTCGAATAGAATAATTGTGTAGATTTAAAACGAATAATTGTACTTTCAAATATCGCGCATTGAAAAATAAAGGGAAAAGGCAGAAGTTAGTCGAGAATAGGGGAAACGCAGGGGAAAGACTGTGGAACCCTAGATATATTATGTGTAATGAAAGAGAAATTAAGGCAGCCATTGATTTCAATTATTTCACTCATTATTACAATTTCATAGTAATATTTTAATCACTTTTGACTAATTCTGATTAAGAGAGTGAATTCTAAATTAATCCATGCGACTTTAGTATTAGTAACTAACGACCACGTGACATCATGATTTCGAGTGACTTCTCGTAATTTCAAGTGTACTATAATTCAACATACTGATATTAATTCAATTAATATTGTACAACATCATGTGAATTCCATGTTCTCAAAATAATGATACCCTCGCGACTTTAAGAGTGGTGACCCGTTCAACGTTCAAACAATATATTATAAAATTAGAGGGGAAAGAATCTGCTCACTTCTCAGATATAAAGAAAAAATACACTACTACAAAAAACTACAATAGATTCATTAATATAATTTATATACTGTATATGAAGCAAATATGCACTACCGCTACCTAATTTTAACATACATGTATAAGTACATTACAGTGATGTGCGTGAGTCGAACTGAACCATAGATTAGACTGATTCGAGTGTTCTTGAATCGACACATAAAGCAAATAATAAATCGATTTTTGGGATCGACATATTCTCATAACCACAAATTGAAAAACCCTTTATAAAAGCAAAAAAAAAAAATATAACGGCAATCGATATCAATACACTTTAAAAGAGGCAGCAATGTACATGATAAATACAAAACTTGTTTTCACCACAATTATTTTTCTGAACATAGTTATTTGACATGAAATGTTTTTTTAAACCTCTTCATTACTTATCTTAATGTGTGTCCAATCTCAGTAAACAATTACTCAGTTCGTTCTTTGAAAATAATTGTTTTATTTAACAAATTCTAAACAAATTATTCTTATTAAAATTCTTCGAGTATAATAGAGAAAGTTCCACAGAACAAAATGAGCAATTGTTTATTAAGGCGGAATGAAACATATATATATATATATATATATATATAATTAAAAACAAAGTTAAACAACCACCGCAGGGTACCACTAAGAGCAACTGCCATCTTGAAAAAATGTCAATGGCCCCCAGTAGAACCGCGGTAAAATACACCTATGGCCACGTCTCACATCCGTGAGATGGGTGGTCACAGGGCACGACGAAATCACAACGACAGGCCGGCGAAACCCTCGTGTGTCTTGAGGACACGAAGCGACCCAAGGATGACAGCTTTCTGCATCCATCTCGCAAGAGCCTTGGCATATTTTTGGCACGCGGGTATGGCTTTAAGGTTACGAACCAGCGATAATTTCACACCTCCGAGAGCACCTATCACAAGAACAAT
>CAKNXH010059003.1:41744-70337 GCA_932178445.1 Andricus quercusramuli
GCATTGAAATTCATTGCAGTTATATTTTAACTACTTTTATGCAGGGGTTTTTAATTTGAGGTTGTCAATGTCAATCTAAATTTGAATAGGTTTGTAATATTCGACTCAATTCTCAGCTGAGTGGATGTCGAAAAATTCGACTCATGACTCACGTCCAGATGTCAGTTCTGAGTCGAGTCGAATTATTTTGCACATCACTAGTATATTAATAATGTCGGTAAACTAGTAACAATCTCACAAATTGTCCATTGAAGTTTTATTTATAATTAAAGTGCAACGTATGGACTATGGATGGAACTTTTACAAAACTCACTCATCTTATACTTTTGTAAAACGTTAACTGCAAAGTCATATGCGAATTTTTGACCGAAATAATGTATTGTTATTCTAAACTACTACCATGATTATATCAATATCCAAATTTAGAAATTGTTTCTCATAATAATCCTTCATGTTAGAAGTTGTAGATAATTGTCTACGTCCACGAGTATCTTTTTTATTGCCGACGCTGTACTATACATTACTCATTGATTGTATTTCCCTCTCATTAATAGTGGTCTTTTGGCCATTAAACAAATAAATTCTAAGTAAAAAAATACTGACTATTCTAATTTAAAATAAAAATAGCGGATCCACATAATTCACAACTATTCAAGTTTGACAGATTTCAATTCGAAAACAACCAAATTTCAATGTTTAACGCTATTCCTGCAAAATTCTTTATTTTTCAAAGGCTTTTAATATAAAATTAGTAAACTTTTTAGTTTAAAGTTGCTTATCAAGGTTTCCAATTTCAAACTGAAAAACCTTTTAGATTAATGTGGGCTCGTTAAATTTCAAATTTCAATAGTTCTAAGAGAGTGGTCTACTCGTTCCAAAAAATTCTACTATTAGTGCCGAAATATTAATACGCGAAGCCACGGCCTAGTTTTGATCTGAAATATCGCTTTCGGCTGTTTTCAATTTGAGAGTGTATATCTGACCATTTGTAAAGTTCTGAATATAAACTTTAAAAAAAAAATATATTTTCTAATTGGAATTTGTATAATCTATAATTGGAAAATGTTAACTACATGTCTTGAATTTAGAATTACCTAAAACTGTAGCCGTTTTAATGATGGTTATTAAAAGTTTTAAGCTGAAATTTCAGCCTATCATTTTACTTGTCAAATATTAACATTAGATCATTTTTCGCTAGGTACATATATAATTAATTTTAGAAAAACAAGTCTGGCTATAGAACATGTTCAGGTCAGAATGCTAACTCTTGATTTTAAGCAAAAAGTAATAAAATGAGATATTGTTACGCTCTAGTGACTCTTAGTCATACTCCTATTACAAACGATACATCAACATTGTAAGTAATTTCTGCCTAAATTTTACAACAAATGTGTAGAAAGTTAAGTTTTAGAAAAATGCAGTTATCGAACTTCAAAATTATTATATCTTTTTCGTCTACGAAGTAGAAAAAAAAACACCTGACCTAAAATATTGCAACGCATAGAATCAACATCTGGTATCATTTTTCGTGGAAATGCTTTAAAAATCCACTCTCAACTTCAGGTAACGATCATTAGAACATTTACCTTATATCTGTACCTATTGTAAAATTGTTAACATTTTGAAGACTGTAATACTGCCTACTCAGAAGACGTCCAACATTCAAGCCCTCCCTCCGAATCCAAATTTTGACAATAAAACCCAAAATTCCCGGAACCTTCCTCACCAAAAACCACGCGTTCCTGGAACCTACCGGGGACATAACCGGGGGTGTGGAGGTTTGCGTCGTAATCGGCATGTGTTGCTGATGTTGCTGCATTTGTTGATGGTGCATATTATTTTGTTGGGCATCCATGAGTCCACCTGGATACCACCACTGTACGCCGGGAGGTGCAGAGGGTGCGCTGACCGGTACGTTGCCGGGTGTCCCGAGCCTATAGTCATACCCGCCGCCCTTCATACATGAGCCGACCGGGGTGGAGGTGGACACCGGGTTCGAGAGAGCGCCGGTGGTAGCGGGGTTTTGGAAACTGGAGGCCATCTTGTAGGAGAAGAGCTGCTGGGTCGCAGCGGCCGCAGCCGTGCTCCTGACAATGTCATGATGATGCTGCGAGAGTTGCTGTTGTTGATTCAACAGATGTTGGTGTAGATTTTGCTGTTGTTGCTGCTGCTGCTGTTGGGCTTGCTGCTGTTGTTGTGCTTGCTGCTGTTGTTGTGCTTGCTGCTGTTGTTGTTGCTGCTGCTGCTCGTTGAGTCCAGGCCACCAGGACCCACCAGAAGTATCCTCTCGGCCCCCGGGACTCGGGGCGCCCCAGCCACCGGCGACGCGGTGGTGTTCCGACATGTCACACGCGTCCTGTCACTCTGTCACTCCTTGCGTCACAAACGTGGAAACTAACGCTCCACACACTCACCCACACAAGCCTGGATATACTCACTCACATCCGCGCATTCGTCGTGTCCGTGACGCGGACACACGCGCTCCACTCGCGACGTGTGCGTACCGAAGTCGTCCCGCACTCGACACTCGTCCACTTAGCACGCTCTGCACTTCACGATCACTACCGGTACCGAGTCACTCGTCTTCCTTCACTTTGTCGTCTACCACGCCGCACAAGCACAAACACGCCAAAACTCGAGCTGAATATATCCACACGCTACGTGTACTTGAGATGCGGTCTACTCGACGCTACGCTCAACGTTCGTTAGGTCCGTGGATAGATCGGCGGGTGGGTAGGGGAGGCCGCTCTCTCTCCCGTTCGCGCTCTTTCTTTCGCCCCTCCTCCCACCTTACTGACTAGTTATTTCCCTCTCCGCCCGACAACCCCACTCAACTCAAAATATGAGCGTCGAGCACGCTCTTTCTTCAACGACCAGGCGTCTCCTGGTTTCACGTCAGTCGTAAAGGTTCAAACCCTTGGATCCGGAAAGTAGATTTAAGCAGCTGATCGTCATAAATCTTTAATAAGACAGTGACATCAGTGTTTCATAGCAACCAGACATTGAGTCGACGTCTCCATTCAGTCAAATTACTCTTTATTGCTACGAATAGATTCTGTATATTCGCGCCTTTTCAACGACGCTGAGAGTAACGGCTTTTCCGATCAGAGTGCGCGTGGAAGGACTACTTCGGTTTCCGACATGAGTTCTACAACGCGAGTCCCTCCCTTTTCCCTTATTCCCCCCCCCCCGCACAGAGCCCCCACTCCACTTGATTTTTCGTTCCTTCTTTCTCTCTCACTCGTGCGCCCGGCCTTCCTTCGAACGGACGCTCTACGGCGTTGCCACGCTGGGCTTTCACCCGCCCGTTCACAAAGACGAACCGGAGTGAGCTAACCAATGGAAATCGAGGAAGAAGGTGGAGGGGATGGCGGGAGCACGGTATGAGCGAGAGGTGGCAACACCGCTTTTTGGAGACCGTGTTTCTTTCGGTTAGCAAGCGCCATGCTTCGGTTCGGTCGTTTGGTTTCGTTCGTAGGTCCTGAGAGAGAAACGGTTACTGCCAATGCCGATGTGAGTGGAGGGGCGAACCGAACCCTTCTCTACCCTTGAAAGTCGAGGTCAACTTTTAGGCAGAGAGAGAAGAATCAGCGAGCAATGCGTTTGCTTCGCTTTTTCGTTAGAGTTTTTAATGTCTCTTTTTCTTCTTACAGTTACGAGTTCTGAGGTTTCTCCTTCTGCAATGTTTTACTTCTCGTTCTCACTTTCGAGATCATGCTTCGGTCACTGGGACTGGAAATCACCTCGAGTCAAGCACTTCCTGATTTTCCGTATTTTTTCTGCTTTCCGGCAAGTGTTCCGTTTTTACCGACCGACCACGCACCTGCCCCCGTCGGCAGGGAGGTTTTTTTTATGGAAGGCGGATATGAGACGTTTTGTTTTTACAGACTAAGGTGAAGGATATAGCTATCCAGTATTACAGAATTTTCCGTAATAGTAGACAGTTCTTAAAAATTGGACCATTTTAGGTTTAAATAATTACAAGTAGCGGTAGAAATAAACCAATTAAGACACTGAATTTACGAATAAGGGCACATCAAGTAAATAAATCCAATTAATGTAAGAAATTTACTTGAATCACATCTAAAATTATAAAATTATTTTGCCTTGTCATGGTCATGGCGATTCACGCCAGTTCAGTTTTTAGCGTTCAAATTTGAAGAATTTTGAATTGATTCCTCGACTATCCCGAAGAAAATTGTTTTAACAAGGATTACCTAGAGAAATACTAGAGTGGCATACCTTCATTTAAGAATACACAGGGATAGGCACTTTACCGAAGATGATATACTCTGTTTTAAGAAATCTTTACTGAGGCAATTTTCTTCGCGATAGAGAAGAGACTAAAAATATTTAACACTATTATAATGTATAATTAAATTATACTAAAATTGTTTTAAAATTATTCTCACTATAAATACATTGCAATCTTCGAATAAGATCGTGCTCGGGCTTGTAGGAGAATATAATTCCGAGAAATGAGTTACCCTCACCCGCGGTCCGAAATCGCCTCGAAAAATTCTCGGCTCAACCTCGGAATAGGACCGCTTGCACTCGATGAATTTCACGTGCACAGTGTGGCAACCTAACTTAGATTACATAGTTCTAATTTAGTTTTTTTTTGGTATTTTTTATTGTTATTTATTGTATTATGATTAAGGTAACATGTTTATTTGAAGAAAAATACTCAATTTGTAATTTACAAGATGTACTTGGCAGTATTTGACAACATTTTATGTGATACTATTTTTTTTAGAATTTAATTTTAAAATATTATTTTTTAAATAGGATTGCCGAATATGTTACTTTGTGTCACCTTTTTGAGATAATTAAACATTTTTATCAATATATTTGTATAAAAAATGTCTAAAAATTAATAAGGATTAACAATAGATTAATGAAGTTGATTACAATCAATTGAAATTTTCATTGTTATACTATTATTCAAGCCCCCGATTCTACGATACGCGAAGTAGTGGGGGCAACTTTCGAATGAAGATTAGGAGAAGCGGTCTTATCCGGAGAGGGCTTATCCAGAGGTTGCACTGTATATCTTTTGCTGCGACGTTAAATTCAGTATTTATTTGCCATTATATATAATATAATGGTATTTGAATATTTTTAGTCTCTTACTTAATATTGCCACCCGAGCATTGCCGCTTGCCCGGTTTCTCGCTGGAGCGCTACCCCCACTTCATAGCGTCGCTCGCGACCGATGAATTCCATGGCTAATGCCCCGAGGACTGCCGGGAGCGAAACGGCCGAATCTGAAGGTTTTTTTGCAGCCCAAATCTTGAAGTTTTTCAGTCAAACAAATTTTTCATTTTGTTATACATATAAGAATTCAATATAAATCACTTTTCTACACATGTATGTACACTACGTACATAAAACGATTTTCGAGATTGATTTTTAACCTAACTGACGCGCGGCAATGCTCGGAGTTCGGACTGTATGGCAAAAAATGCTGTATCTGTATACACTACGAAAAAAAAACCTTTAAGATTCGGCCGTTTCGCTCCCGGCAATCCTCGGGGCGTTAGCTATGAAAATCAACGGTCGCGAACGACGCTAAAGTGGGGGTAGCGCTCGAGCGAGAAACCGAGCAAGCGGTAATGCTCGGGGCAGCAATGCTCGGAGTTTGGACTGTACAAGCATTTTCCATTTCTAGTGACCTTCCTTTTCATTATGTGACAAATGAAAATACAACCATATCACATTTTTAGGGATAGAAAAAGGGTAGGCGTGAGTGGAAACACAAGAAAAAACGGGAGACTGTGCACCCTGCAATTATATAATATATAAACAAATTCAGGGGTCATTCACAAAATGCGTGATACGTTCAGGGGAGGGTGGGGATCTACCAAGGTATCATTCTCCGTGTTAAGAACAATGAAAAAAGCATCGCGCAAGGGCGGGGGCGGGGGGGGGCCGGTGCGCTAAACTTTTGTGAAAAATGTATCACATCCATTTATAAAGAAAACAAAAATGTTTCAAACCAAACGTAACGCTTTGAACCAAAAAATATAAAAATAGCTTAAAGATATTTAAGGAATGCTATATTTAAAAAAAGTAAGTTTTCGAAGAGTAAAAATAACGAAGGCTTCCTACTGACGTATGCGCAACAATAACATGAGAAACGATTTTATATCAAGTATTACCTTCAAAAGAATAAAATGTTGTAAATTCGATATTTAAAATTTAATTGCAATTTTGAGACAATTTGACCAGCTCCTTTCACTTATTCTCCACAGTTAGTCTTTCAATTAATTAATGAAAATTGGAACTGAATATTATTATATTTGTTCTTTTTAACAATTTTAATGACTGTGTTAAAATGATGTTTGAAATTTCAAATTCCTAAATGGCAATTAAATAAATATAGTTTACCACAGACCTAGACTTTATTTGTATATTTTTTCAGGATTGGCAGCGACGGAGTTGCAATTTTTTATCGTTATAAAAAAAAAGGAATTGGCATTTGTACAAGAAAGTAGTACCATATCTCGCACTCAAAATCTAATCGATATTATCTACTATTTATTGTGACATAAATTTAATTACAATTTACAACTTTTTATCCCAGACAGAGAGACAGAGTTACACTCCACTCTTGAATTAGTTTTGTTTTCATTAAAGTGATGCAATAAAAATGCAGGGACGAAGGCGAATTATGGAGGGCCCGGGCCGACCGATTTCGAAAAGACAAAAGAAAAATGAAACAAAATAAGCGAAAAGAGCCTGCGCGCGGCCTTCTCCTCTCCTCTCTCTTTCCCGCTGGCAACGTAATGGATTCAAGCCAGGGACGTATGGCCCCCGAGCGTTCGGTATAATTATCATTATATCAGCCCTCAATTTCTTGGAGTTACAAAACAAAAAACTGTCCCTCAGAATTGCTTAATTTTTTTCTGTGTTTTTTTTAACATACTACAAATTTGAAATAACCAAATACTTCAACATTTGAATTATTTTAAAACATCAACAAATTAATTTTTCATATTATTTACAAAAATCATCGTTAAGTTTGATTATTTTTTATACTTCCCAAAATATATTTACTCCTGTTCGAATTATTCTATTTAAATGTTAAAATTTGAATTACATATTTTAATATTTGCTTAGGAAATTATTGAATTAATAATACGTGACAATTATTTAATTGAGAAGCTTAAGTATTTAGATTTATTTTGTTTAAGAAAATATTTTAGAAAAAGAAAGGGAACAGTTAATGAATAGAAAAAGAATTCAACTTATTGGAATCTGTATTATTGACAAACTAATTCATCTCAATTTATTTTGGTTTGACATTTTTTTTTTTAATATTGATCCATATTCAAAAAAATACGTAGTTTGGGTAATAAAAATTATTTTTAATCCAGTGGGGGAGTCTTAGGCAGAATTTATCGCCCCTGACTCGGACGAGTTGGAGTAAAGCAGCGAATCGAAGAGAGAGAAGAGAAGAGAACCGGGTTCGGGTCAATAAGACGCGAGAGAGAGGCAAAGAGGCGTGCTTGTGCGCATTCCCAGGACCAGGCATCCGCCAATCTAACGAAAGGATAGAGACTGGATAAATTCATACAATAAAAAATTCCCAAAAATTAAGAAATATTGGAAACCCGCTTTTTACATTATTTATATTTCTAGTTCTATGTGTTTGTACTTCTTTCGAGAAAGGAGAAGAATTTTTGTCTGTAAAGACAATTACGTGTTTTTCAGCTGAAATACGATGTCTAGCAATAACGGCTATTTTAAATTTTCAAATAGTTAAGGTCTCTTCCTTATTCGTTCACAAAACAATATTTTCCGGACTAAATACATATTTATTTAGTTTCAAATTATTATAAACATAGGTATAATGGCCATCTATACTGTCTATAGGTTCACCCAAATTCGGTGAGCACAGACAAAATATTTTCGGCGTAACTTATGTTAGATGAACTAGACTAGACAGTAAGCACTTCAAAATCCAACTTGTATTATTGCTCTCAAAATTTAGTTATGAAGTATCTAATGCCGAAAATACTCGTGCTTGTTCATTAGAAGACAAAAAAAAAAACGATTTAATCAAGAAAAAGGAAAATTATATATTCAATTTTGCTTGTCATTATTTCATTGTCTGAACTCCTAATTTTATTATTATCTGAAAATTATATTGACTAAGAATTGTAATAAAAAAGAAAGAAGTCATTAAAGATCCATGACTTCAATTTCGGAGGGAATTAACCGTTAACAATTTAAAATTGCAAATTCAAAATGGCGAGCTCCGTAATCGAATTGTCGAGAAAAAATTAATTTGTTGCGCAAACGAGGGGAACACAGGCAGAGTAAGTAGAAACGAAACAGAAGGGTGGAGAAAGGAGGAGGGAAGGGGTTATTCTGGAGTCATACAAGCGACGCTGTAAACTCGAGGATAGCCGATCTTCCACGAAGTTCAATGATCGCTGAGCGAACCGATTTTGCTTCGAAAGAGCGAAAGAGACAGCAGGCCTTTTCGAAACCCTCAACATTTTCCTCGCATCGACCCTTCTCCTCAACGAACCCTTTTTTTCTAAAATCATGCACCGTAACTGAGAGAAATTCGGTCTACCGGGTGATCTTAATAACTGCTAAAAAACAAAACGAACCATGATATTAGATTTTTAAAGTCCGCCGAAATTGCTGGTCGTTAAAAAGAAGGGCATTTTAACGAACCAACTTTTTTTAACTTGATTGTTTCTTGACTTTAAACCCTAAATTCAAATTTTGCTCTTTTTCAATTAATCAGGGTGACTACTACTAATCAAACATTATATTTTTGGAACTATCTACTAACCGTTACAGAATTTTCCGCATTTTCAAGCTCGTTAAGGGCTAACGTTACGGAAAATTACGAAATACTAAGGTTGATTTTTATATATTAGCATTTGTTAAAGAACATACAAAAGAATCGATAAAGCATTTGTACCTACTTCCCATGCAGTTAATTGAAATGTAAAATATAATTTTTAACAGTCTACATTTATAATAGTTTCAGTAAGTGTAATATAACAGGAATTTCAGAGAAACGCGACTCCATTTTCTTTAATAATCACTGATTTCTTAGTTAATTATTAGTCACTTACACTTATTAGCCATCCACAGTTTTCTCCAAAATAATATGTTTATGTTTGTTACCATTTCCCTGAACTGAATTGCTCATGTATGGTAAGCATCACATGCCCTTAGCCGTTACGGCATGCCAAACACCCGATTCCTACCTTACCGACATTTTTTTGGAACAACTCAAGTTGTTGCCTGTATACCGGATAACTTTAGAAAGACTATACCGGATTAGGGTGCGCTTTGGCACACCTTTTTAGGGACCTAAATAAAGTTCGAGATCGTTATCAGCATTTTTATATTGAGTTGAAAATTTACGAAATTAAATAAAATACGCTAATGAACGTTTGTATGGTCCTAAATTTATAGAATTACCAAAAAAATAAATTTTTCTTTTATAATTCTAAACATTTGGGACCATAAAACCGCTCCTTTATGTCTTTTATTTAATTTCCCACATTTTCAACGTGATATCTTATTTTACGTGGACGTAAGTTGTTCCGAAAATTTTCGGTATGGTATGAATCAGGAAAGTTTGACAAATATACCATTTTTAACGACTTGAATTTTCAATTTTCTTACAATTGTCTAATATTGAATGGTTAATTCTGCCATCTTTTTTAATTACACAGGTCGAAAAACATTTTATCCAATCACTGGACTATGTGATCCCGAAGGATTTTGGTGTCCTAAAAACGAATCCGTTGTCTAAATTTGTCCTATACGTCAGGTTTTTGAGCTATCCTAACCTGAAAGTGCAAACAGGGCTATTTTTAACCATATCGTTTAGATATATCGTTTTAGAACTCCTTTTTATCTTTCATTTCCATTTTAGATCATCCTGAACCGATGTTTTATTTTCTTCGAGATATCGCACATTAAACATTTCAGTTCCACAATGAAAAACTAGCAAAGAAGGCGAAGAAAGCGAATAAAATTGTGTGTGACATATTTCGGAGAACAAAAGTTGGTTTCAGATGATTAAAAATGAGTATGAAAGGTAAAAAGAAGTACAAAACGATGGCGTTAGCAGTTTTTAGAAAGAAAATCACTGATCGTATTATATTGCCTCAAATATACCTCAAAATAGCCATTTTTGCACTTTTATGTTAGGATATCTCAAAAACCTGACGTATAGGGAAAATTTGGATAAGGGATTCGGTTTCAGGATACCAAAATTCTTCGGGGTCACATAGTTCAGGATACCAAAATCCTTCGAGGTCACATAGCACAACAAAATAGTCTTTGGGTACAAAAAAGATGTCATTTTTGTCCGCCCATGGCCCTATGTTATTCTATTTATGCTAAGCCAGTTAAGTAAATAATTGTTCACAGCACGTCTGCGGAAAGTTCGATTTTCCGTGCCTCCGTAGACTCGGAAAAGTTGCCGATTTCTGAGCTTCTAACTTTACACCTCTAGAGGTTGTAAAGTAAGAATCTCACTCCGAAAACCGAACTTTTTCCTTAGACTCGCTGTGAAAAGTATTGTACTTGACATTTGAGAAGCAGGCAATCCCCGATTCGTGTAATGCCATCACTCGCCTTCGGCTCGTGACGCCACCTTCACACTCATCGGGAATTGCCTACTTTCCACACTTGTCAAGTAAATAGCTATACAATTTTTAACTTAAGGCCTTAAGAACTCTGTATCAACACAAGATTTATTTCCATAGAGTCAGAAAAAATCACTAAAATTTGAAAAATTGACTGGCAGGTTTGTGACAGTCATAGAATTTAAAAATTGAATAAAAGCTTCCAACAAATTTCAGAGCTAAGAATGATTTGAAATAATTAAAAAATCTTATTTTTTACGTCAAAATAGTTCCGGATGGTACATAATTATTTACTGTCCATTTTAAAAATAAAATATCTTGATCGAGTTCCTACCCCCTATATATTTACTTATCGGAATTGAAGTGTGGGAAGACAAAAAGAGGTAACTGATAATTTTTGGAAAATGGAGTTTTTTGCTAAAAAAATATCAACAATTTAAATACAGTTTGTGTCAAAAGTGTACATACGATACTTTATTCACATCTGACGTCTGTCACTTTTCAGTCCCTAGAGAGTCAAGTCTTCTTACTCCCTAGGGACTGAAAAGTAACGTCAGAGGTGAGTAAAACAGGTTTTTCATCATACCTCAATCGAAAATTCGACTTTCGATGCCTGTGGAGCGGGTCGAAAATCGAATTTTCAACCCTAGGGAAGAAAGTGACAGATAAATGCAAATGGCGTCGCCATTTGCATTGATCTGTCACTTTCTTCCCTAGGGTTGAAAATTCGATTATCGACCCGCTCCACAGTCATCTCAAGTCGACTTTTCGATTATCGATATGATGAAAAATTGTATGCATGACTCGGGCCGAGGCAACGCTTTCACTCGTGTGATATCAGCCCTCGCTTCGCTCGGGCAGCTAACTTCACACTCGTGAAATCGTTGCCTTTCGACCCTCGTCACGCAATATACTATTACGGTAGTGCCTGTCTATCGCGTTGTTGTCTGTATACCGGATAACTTTTGAAAGACTATCGGATTGGCACACGTTTTTAGGGACCATAAAGAAAGATCGAGTTCGTTGACCGGCATTTTTTGACCAAAGGTTCTGGTTTTAATCACACACAAAAATGATGAAAAATACAAAATTCCATTTAGCGGTCAAACTATGCAAGATACGAAAAAAGATGAATAGAAAAAATTGTGCACCCAGAAAAGATCTACATTTTTTTATAAATCAATTTTTGATAGGACGCGTAGTTTTTGTTTTATTCGTAAAAAGCAACATTGGAAATGCACAAATTTAATTTTTGCATAAACGACACAAGCTACAAAAAAAAAGAATAGACAATAGTTGTTCACCCAAAAAAGACCTACAAATTTGTGTTATAACAATACATTAAAAATAAAAAAAATTGACTTTTTGGAAAAAGAACAAAAGCTACAATAAAATTTCATTTAACAGAATTTTGCGCCTAAATCTTATATACAAATTTGCTTAGAACTACTCTGCCGTGATTTGGAAGAACACAGTCAACTGCATTTCAGATAAGTCCCTTGGCCGCCTACCGTTAATTGCGTTCTTCCAAACCACGGCAGTACTTTACGCTAGGATAAGACAACGAAAGTACGTCTGTTTCAACATCAATGCATATTATGAATTGTAATAATATAAATTTATTTAAATGATACCTTTTCAGGGCAGCTGAGAATAAAAATTAATGCGCAATAAGGAACAAATATTAAAGTAATGATAAAAAATAAAATTTGTACTTTATTTTGCAATGTCTGAATAAACATTCCCAGACCTTGGTACATAAATAAATATAATATACGTTTGATATAATAGGGTTGAGCATCATGTAGAAAATTTCACATTTTGGACAAAATCGAGTGCGAAGCACGTAGCGCGTAGGTCGTGGTAAATACATTATCGAGTGCGAAATCTAACGCGCCCCACTCTCTGAATTTGAATTAGTAGAAATTTTACTAATTCATTCAGTACAGGTAATTTTGATTTACAAATCAGTTATTTTCAGAAGTTTACTAATTTTAACAGTAAAAATACCGTAACTGAAGTTAATCAGTAATACCGTAACTGCAGTGAATCAATATTATAGACTTAAAATAAATTGATAGAGGAACAATTTTTGAATTAAGCTTTTGTTTAGACTCCAATATCATTTATAATATTGAAGTGCATTTTGAAATTTTCATTTTAATAAATGAATAAGAAATTATTACATGTGTGAACAAATTTCAAACTTTAAACAATCTTACATTTAAAAGTGGTGCTCAAATATATTTGGAACATAACCTCTTAAAATTAACTGGTTTCTTCAGTACACATATAACTGATCAGTCAGTTATACTACTGCAGATAACTGATTCAATTAATAACTTTTGTTTGACTGATCGAATCAATACAATTCTACTAATGGTTAGTGACTCAATTCCAGCTACAGCAATAAGTAGAATTTAACTCACAATCAGTTATATTTTACTGATTCAAATTTAGAGAGCAGCCCATCTCATGGACCTCTCCCCATTAAAAATAAATTAAAATTATATTTTTTGTCACGACTTAAAGACTTTTTTCAGAACCCACGAAATTCTACCCTTAAAACTAAAAATTAAGTAAATTAAGTAAATCATCACCTCGGGGACGGATCATCAGTTTATTTTTTAATTGAGTATATAATTTCTTATCATTTTTTCAATTCGACTAGGACAGAGTAAAAAAAAAGTGTCAATCCGACATACGACATTATCAAACTTTTTTGGTATCGATTAAGCAATACGTCAGCTCGGAAGCATAATTTCATTTTGTTTTTTAATTGTGATTTCGGTTTTTGCACAATGCTTTTGCGCTCTCCGGCACAAATGTATAAAGTTTACACCCTTCATATGGACTCGTTGATTCATCGGCTTATTATGGACCTATCGGTATTATTAATACGACCCAAAGCTTCAGACCGTATTCCCGCGTCTGTTGAATTCAAAATATTCCCAAGAGTGGACAAATCTAATCATTTTTTTGGCTTTATATAATAAACACTATTCGTAACTATATTTCGAGACACTAAGCCAGACCTTTTTCCCGTTCTCAAAAGTTCGGCTCTTGGTCAACACTACAAAAGGTTTTATATATTAATAATTTTCTTGATAAATTTGTAGTTATAGGCGATACGAATTTAGAATTTCTCGCTTTTTTAATTTGTTGATGATAATGACACGAAATTTAAACTATGAATATGAATTCTAATCGCTTTTATATTTTACACGACACAAGACAATAACTCATTTTTTTCTATTAAATACCTCAAATGTTAAAAGTGCAGTCATGATTCCTGATGTTTTTTTGTTTTTTTTTTGATACAGTAGAAGATCTCATTGTAGATCACAACTGAATAAAAATATTTATTATAGTTATAGAATTTTCAACTTGCTAAAATTATAATAAAAGTACTAACAAGGAGAGGACGCGAGATGGACATCGCCGATTCGACTGGGGTTTTACAAGATGAAAGTACATCAAAATCCATTAGGGGCGTATTTTTTCTTTCGATCTAATGGGCTTTAGTTTCCGAGATATTGAGGTTTGAGTATTTGCGCTCGAGCGCTCGACTCGCCATGGCGCGCCACTGCAGAGCGGAGACCCTGGACTTGGCGCTCACTCACAGTTTGACACTAATTTTGTGATGAACGGAAAGTCCAAAGGATTTCTATATCATTTCTATGAAGTTTTTTTTACGTAGACTGCGAATCGTAAAACGAAAATAATGCATCACGTCAAATTTAAAAAAAACCGGGGTCAATAAGTAAAAACAAAAACAAAAAATCGTTTTCGTCGCTTCTTGGAAAAGTTGTTAAACACTGTAGTCCAGCGGATAGTGACTATTTTTTAAGTGAATCATGCAAACAATTTAGAAGATGGGAGTCATCTGCATATCATTAACAATAAAAATATATATTTTCGGTAAAACTATGCAAGATGCGGAAAAATGTTGAAAAGTGAGATTGGTCATCTCAAAAATATATAAAAATTTTTATAGAAACATTTTTCTATCAGACATATAGTTTTTTTTAGTCGTCAAAAATGTTATTACAAATAACAAAATCCAATTTCACGGACAAACTATGCAAGATACGAAAAAACGTTCAACTATAAAAGTATTCGCCTGGAAAAGATCGACGATTTTTCTTTAGATCATTTTTCAATAGAATTTGTTAATAGAATTAAATTTATATTATTCGTTTTTTTCTTTCCTAGATCATTCCCTATCATAGACGAAGGCATTTTGAAAATATTGTTGGTACCCTCAGAAACGTTTTTAGGGGAAGATGCAATCGAGATAATGGATTTATTGTATCTAGGCTCTATTAAAAAACTTATATGAATTTATGTTATACTTTCTAAACGAAAGTGATAAATATGAAGTCTTATTCAATTGAAGTTTATGTTGATCAACTAAATCAATGTGAGTGAACTGAAATGAGGTAATAATGATGAAGTCAGATGATTTACTTTTAAAAACATTTATCAGGTTTTCGTAAAAATTTATGTAAAAAAGAAATTTTATATAAAGTGGCTGAAAATATTTTTGTTTCTTGCTATACAAAATTCTACCCACTGTGCGGGCACATTCTCACAATTTTTCAATCCTAATGTTATTTTTTATAATTAAAAATAATATGCGTCCTGATGAAGAATGGTTGTAAGAAAACTCGCAGATCTTTTTAAGGTAAAAAATTTTATTTTGAAACTTTCTTTCGCATCTTATGCACAGTTTGATTTATTATCTAATGCCTTTTAATAACATTATTGTTTATGATGTTGAATATTTACAAATAATATTCGATAAGAGTAAAAAAACAAGTTTAAATATTGTTAAAAAAAACAATATATAATATACAATATAATATAAATTCATAGATATTTTTAAGATGAACATCTTGGGTTCTGAACATTTTTCCGTATCTTGCATAGTTTGAACGGAAAATATAATTTTATATTTATAATACGATGCGGATGTTTCTTCTTTTTAACATTTTTTTAAGGGTGTATACAAAAAAAAACATTGCTTGTCAATTGATTTGCATGATTCACTTCAAAATTTTCACAAAACATTTTTTGTTTTTGTTTTTAATTATTGACCCCATTTTTTAAAATTTGACGTTCATCACAAAATTAGTGTCGGACTGTGAGTGAGCGTCAAGTCCAGGGTCCCAGCTCTGCAGTGGCGCGCCATGGCGAGTCGAGCGCTCGAGCGCAAATACTCAAACCTTGATATCTCGGAAACTAAAGCCCATTAGATCGAAAGAAAAAATACGCCCCTAATGGATTTTGATGTACTTTCATCCTGTAAAGCCCCAGTCCAATCGGCGATGTCCATCTCGCGTCCTCTCCTTGTAAGATTATTATTAAAATTGATCACATACAAATTTGATATTATAAATTATAAATAAATATCGTGGGATACTGTTTGTTAAGAACTTTCGGCGGAAATTGTTGTTCGAGATTTTGTTGAAATGCCTGAAATCGACCTCGATCGCCTCGATCAGATAAAATGGAATGGATTATAGCTTATACTCGTATAGGGCTATTATAGGCTGTACGCATTCTAGTCCGGTCATTCTTACGAAACTATAACCAGATGGATCGGTTCTCTGTTCCGCCCAAGTATTTTTTTTTGTTTAATAAAGAAATAATATTCTTCTTTTCGTTAAGGCTTTTCTTAATGTTGAAATTAAACTGATTTAATTGTATTGAAAATATATATTTTTCTTCTTCAAAATACTAGTAGAACAAACAAGTAAATAATAGGCACTAACTAGTATTACGCAATGCTCCATAAAAATTACCGTTCAAGGATAGCGCTAGGGCTAGTATTTCGGAATTTTCCGTAACGTTAGCTCTGAACGAACTGGAAAATTCTGGCAAAGAAACTGGCAATTTTCGTAATAGTAGACAGTTCAAAAATAATAATATTACATAAGGGGTCGTGCACAAATTACGCAAAACTTTTTTGGGGAGGGGGCCCCGTCTAACTTATTGTTACATAAGGGTGAAAAATTACAGGGAAAAGTAGGAAAAAGCGTTATATAGGGGAGGGGGGGGGGGGGGGACAAAATTGTCAGAAAATTGCGTTACGTAATTTATGCAATTTTAAACTGTGGGTTGATGAAATAATTTTTTTTTCAACATTATTCCCTAGAAAATTTAACTGTTCATATATTATTATTGTATTATTGTAGTTCATTAGTGAAAGTTTTTTTTAAGACAATTTTTTATGTTCTATTTTTTTGGTACTTTTGAAAATCTGAATTATTAATAAATTATTATGAATTTATAAAATGATAAATTACAAGCATTACGATCAACTCCTATTCGCTGCAAGAATAAATTGTAAGGAATATTTGTTATTAATCATGAATTTAAGCATCTTTTTGCTCGTCCTTAATTAATTTTCTTAAATGTAGAAAGTAGCAGGTACGTCAAAACCTTGATGCGAAACCGGTTATGGCATCAACGAATTTACCTCTTTTTGGCTAATGGTAGACTCGATTTTATACAATTTTTTATGAAATTAGATAATTTGAATTATTCATGTTTTTATAATTTATATACGGTTCAAATTATAGTGAGAGTCTACAATGAATTAATTAAAAAAAAAAAAAACACGAAATGCCTTGTCATCCCGAAATGTTCCGCAGAAGTAGTCTAAATATTTGTCGTAAGTTTGACTACACGGAAAAAAGTGGATCGTTAGAAGAACTCTTTAAACCAGTACTGCCGTTACAAACTAAAAAGATAGAGAAGTCCAATCTCACTCGAACTGAGAAAATCGAAAAAAATTGTTTGCCCAAAGAACTCTAAGATCGAATAAAATTTTGAATAATCTAGATACACTATTTGGGTAAAAATAATGTACTCTTTCATATTTTGCAATACAAAATTGATTTTTTAAACAATTTCTATTAGAAAATAAACTTGCGATTTTTCACTAGTCGCGGTAAGTCAAAAATACAAGGCAAGAATACACGGCAAAAATAATACAAAGGCACTTGCGACGATGCCTTTATCGGAGAGCTCGAACATGGCCTTTAACTTCGTGCGTAGTCCTTAAACCCTGTTGGTCGATTCAGTTAGCCATTGTCATTTAACGGAAGTCGCAGTAGAATCAGCCAATCAGCTGTCGAGAATCGAAACAAGATTTGATAAGTCGCTGATGTAAAAAATATTCGAAAGCGCAAATTTCAAAAGAGTCAACATTGCTGGCTTCATTATTATAATGAATTAATAAAATAATTAAAATTTTTGATTACAAATAAGTGTGTTTGAGTTGAAATAAATATAATTTATTGTTAGTTTCTCTTAACATAGGGGAATGGGAAGAAAGTGTTTTCAAAATTCAAAGCAAGATCCAAATTTTCAGGTATTTTGAAAGCGGTTAAAGATACACGAAAACTGACAACATTTTCAGGGTCTTCTAAAGGGGGATAGTCTTGTGGCCACCTCGACATAAAACGTTAAACAGATTTTCGAAATTAAACAAACTTTAATTTTGAATCATCTTGAAAACAGCCAGAGATATACGTGAAAACTAATTAAATTTTGAGCATTTTTTCAGAAGGGTTTGTTTTTGACCAACTTGAAATTAACAGAATAGAAGGATTTTTTAAATAGAAATAAAATACGAATTTTGAGTTACCTTGAAAACATTCGTGAAAACTGACAATATTTTCAGGGTTTTCTGAAAGGGAATGGTCTTCGGCCACCCCGACCTAAAGCAGTAAACAAACTTTCAAAATAAAAAAAAAACACACACAATTTTGAGTTATCTCGAAAACTATCAGAAATACGTGAAAACTAAGTAAATTTTTAATTTTTTTGCAGAAGGGTTTCGTTTTCGACCCACTTGAACTAATGCCGAGACTAATCCAATAAAACGCTTATTTAAATACAGAATAAAATGAAATTTTTGAGTTTTCATGAAAATAATGAGATTCGCGAAAAACTGAAAACATTTCCAGGGTCATGGCCCTCGGCCACCCCGACCTAAACCAGTAAACAAAATTTCAGAATAAAAAAAATTAAAATTTTAAATTATCTCGAAAATGGTCAGCGAAACGTGAAAACTACGTAAATTTTAAGGTTTTTGTATAGGGGGTTTGTTTTTTACCAATTTCAACTAACAAAATTGAACGATTTTTTAAATTAGAAAAAATAAAAAATGTTTGAGTTATCTTGAAAACGGTAAGAGATACGCGAAAACTGACAACATTTTCAGGAATTTCTAAAAAGGGATGGTGTAAATTTTGAATTATCTCGAAAACATCCAGATACGTTAAAACTGACAACATTTTCAGAAGGTGGATGGTCCTCAGTCAGAGATGCGTGAAATCTAATTACATTTCAGGGATTCTGTAGGGTTTTTTTTTTCGCACAACTCAAACTAACTCAATAAAAAGATTTTAAACATTCCAAACAATAATACAAATTTTTGAATTATATCGTAAATTATCAGAGATACATGAAGACTAAGCAAATTTTAAAGGGTTTTGAGAACAGGATAGTTTTCGACAAAATCAAACTAACGCAATAGAAAGATTTAAAAGTTCAGAAACATGAACATTTTTTGTTTATCTCGAAAACCTTGAGAGATATGCGTAGACTGACTAAATTTTCACGGTTTTATGAAGGTACTCAACCACCCCGAACTAACAGTAAACAAGAGTAAAGTAGACATACGCGAAAACTGACCAAATTTTAATGGTATTTCTGTCTTCGGGCTTCCAGAATTAGCCCAGTAGAAAGATTTCCGAAATAAAGATTTTAAGTTATCTCAAAACGGTAAGCTACGTGAAAACTGAAAAACTGATGGTCCTCGGCCACCCTGAATAAACGCAGTAGTCTTTTCAAAATTACGTATTAAAAAATGCTGAATGATGTCGCTACCAGTGAGGTATTAATGATAAATAACAATTAGTATTAATATTGACGAAATCTGATACATTTTCAGATTTTCGGAAAACGTTAAAAACTACGTAAAAACTGTCAAAATCTTAGAGATTTTTTAGAAGGGGATAGATTCATTCGGATGGAAAATAATTGAATGGCGAGTTCGGATTGATTTTGATTGAGTCGGATTAAAATTATTGTACGTGCAAGAATTGAGAAGGATTGAAAATACATGTTGGATGAGCCACGGATTCATAGGATTGGGCGCACGGATTGAAAAGAATTAAAGGGTGTGTTAGGATTCCAGTTTATGTTGACGCAGGGATTTAAAAGAATTGAACTTTTGGTTGGGATTAGTTCCCGATTCACTCGAATTGAGCATACGGACTTGAAAGCATTGAAAAGATTAAAACTGACTTGGGATATGGTATACGTCTTGGATACATTCGGATTGGGTAACGGACTGAGAAGAGGTGAACATTTGTTTCCGATTGGTGTGTTATTAATTCGGATTGGTTTTGATTCACATTTATCCATTCGGACTGGTGTCAGATTCATTCTGGTTACATCCAAGAAGTCCCACGTATTCAAAAGGATTGGAGGCACGGATTGAAAAATGGATTCGGTATGGGCTTGGGTTGAAGTTGGTTCTGATACACAAATGGAGAAAGATTGATAAGTGAGCCTCGAATCCATTCGGATTGAATTTGCGGTAGAGACATGTATTGAGATCGGGGGTTTAATTTGGGGTTGAAAGACGGATTGAGAATGGTTGAAGGGGATTGAAAAGTTGCTTCGAATTCTTTCAGATTAATTCTAAATGGTTCGAACTGCAACATAAATTTCAAAGATAATTACAAAATATTTCAAATAACGAAGACACGCGCGCTCCAGCGCGCGATAATCGGTCTCGCACAACAAAGCATACGTAAAAGGGACACTTGTGTGTTCAGCGGCTGTCCCGAACGATCGTCGCTAGTATACAGCCGAATCTAGCCGGAACTTATTTCCCTTAGATTTCCGATCAGAGTCCGAGCTATTTCACAAGGCTAACACATCCGTAAGGGCAAGCGATTCTTTTTATTTGTAAATTCGCTCCGCACTCGGTCACTTTTAGAAGGCAAAAAAGACACAAAGTTCTTTAGGTACTTTTTTATTTGTATGCTGATGACGTGTTACATGCCTTATACAAATTTTAGGACACGCAAGGTGCTTTGTGTATCTTTTTATGTTGTATTTTTCAACTTTTTCGACTTTCCTCATTAGAAAACAATCGTTTTTTGCAATGAATATTGAAAATTAATAATTTTTATTAACACAGTTAGAGGCAGCTTTCTCTTACGAATCCAGCGATACGAAAAACTCATTTTTCATAAAAATGTCACTTATGTATCTTTTTAGTTTGGACGGCAGAGTAGTTCTAACTATTTTAAATTGAAGCGCAGCTTTTCGTCGGTGAATTTTGTTAAAATTACTATTTTGTGTTCAGGTAAGTTAAACTGACTTTTTAAAATAGTGGGATGAACAATTTCAAATAGTAGGATGCACTGCACCACTTGCTAACCGTCCACACTCAGCGAGAAGAAGAGAGTTACTATTTCGTGTAGTATGCCTTACTTCTGTGAAGAGTAACTGCCGATTTCTCATTGTAACGCATATGTGTATATGTATACATGCACTGCACGTATTCTATACACGATTTATAAATAGTTTAGCTCGAAACTTTCGACAACAAAAATGATGTGAAATGTCGATCGATTTGAAAAGGAAAAAATTATTTTCTATATGATTACGATTACTGCACTTAATTTACGATTATTCTTACACAATTGCAAGCACCGAGACTTACACATATGATCCAACGCTCAAACGCTTTGAAAAATCGCCCCCGCTGGGGAATCGAACACTACCTAAAACCTGCCCTAAAACCTAAATCTAGCGAACGCGTTAGTCAAGTGAGCTACGGAAACGCTTAGATTTTCCTGGAAAACTCTCGGTCAAGCGGTTTCTCTGAGAAAAACGTGGCCAGCTAAGAAATGATAATAAATGTATACCTAACATTTTTTTGAATTAATCTCTTACAGATGATATCTAATATTTTGTAACGAGCTTGGGAAAAATATTTTGCTTAGAAGTATTAACTCACACAGTAAATATATTATTAGTAATTTATAGGTATTTCATAAAATGATTAAAATTACAGTTTTTTAAAAGTACATATTTTGTATTATTGAAAATTAAGACTTGAAAAAATGTTTTCGAGCGAAATTTTTAATTTGATTTTATTATCATCTCTCTTTATTTAAAACGCAACATTAATTTACATTAATGATAAATAAATAAAAAATAGTTTAAACATCGTAATAATATATCAAATGCAAAATCGAAATCACTATTTTGAGATGAGACAAACGTTGAATAGTGATTCAATTTTTTTTTTTTTGCAAGAATACAATTTTTCTTATGAGATATGGGGATGCTGAATTAGAATAAAAACTGTTTAATGCAAAAAAAAAAAATTCGTTTCCGAGAAATCAATATTAAAGATCGCGATATCACACAGTAGTAGATATCAAGTACGATCCTAATCATTTTTAGTGTTATGAGAAATTAAAAATATCATAAGCAGAAAATGCCATATAGTAGAGATAATGTAAAAAAAGTATTTTTTTTTATACTCATACAATACTTCAGAATATTTTTATATTCTGAAAATTTTTTACAGAACAAAAAACAGTAGTGAAGTATAAAGTAGAGTTATTCACTATGTTTATTTATAATAATGATCTCAACTAATCTTATGATAATAGAGAAAACATTATAAAATAGTTTCTGACAGCTGTGTTACTGATAAGCAAGTTATAAGTCGTCTTTCTTTTTTAATTTAAAACGGACCGCCTAAAAAATTGTTTGGAGGAAGCCTACACGTTTCTAGTTGTGCCACTGAACACACAATTTCAAATAGTAAGGCTAACAATCTCGCGCAGTGCTTATTGCAATGCGATAAAGGAGATCGAACTCACTATGAAAATTAGTTATTCATACAGTTTACATGTTCAACTGTACTATTTCAAATAGTTATTGAAGCTACTTTTTCTAGTAACCTTTCTTTTTACAATTTGAAGTAGTAATGCTGACTTTAGGTTTTGTATATTTTGGGATCACTATCTCATTCATTATCAAAAACTATTTGAATTGTTTCTTGTACAATGCGAACAAGTAAACTTCGAGTTAAAAATACATAAAAGTGAATCTAACTACACAAGAACTCCAATATAGAACCCTCTGATTTAGTTCTTTCTAGAACTGCTGGCCCATGCACTTTCTCCGCGCACAAGCAGTGCCAATAATGCGTAGCCACCCCGCACCATTCATTTTGCGACCAATTTAATGCCACGGTCACCTTGAGGCAACCCCCGAAACTGGCCTAAATTTGGAGTTCTTATGTATCTACTTTTTTCCGTGAAGTCCATCCCCTTCTCTAGCCAGCCAATTTTTCGGAACGGCTAGTCCCTAGTGACTAAGAGTCTAGACGCAGCAAATAAACACACTTCTCAGCGCAAATAAAATTCAAAAGTTTGATGATAAAATTTTTATTTTAAAACTGTTAAAATATATTAAAAGGCATACATAATTAATATGCAGATTTTTCTAAAACCTAACGTTGGTAAGCGGTCAAAAAATTATCTACATTTTTGTGTAATTGCTCTTTAAAAATATAATACTACAATTAAATTAAATTTATTTGAACATAAATTTATCTTATTTAATATCGAATAACGTTTGATACTTTTATTTAATAATTAATAATTAAACATCTGAGAAATGCTTTCGTTTAAACACACACACATAACTGTAAGAGAATGTTAAAAGTATTCATATCATAAATGCAATAAAAAAATTATAATTCAAGATTTTCCTTTCCTTCCTCTTTTGATCTTTATTAAATAAATTTTCTTTTTTTTCTCTCCTCATGTACACGATTTATTTCATTGTTCCAAGTATAATACACAATGCACGACTACACGGGCTTTAGTAATCTGCAGGCCTGGAGCTACAGGCTTATTAGCATTACCCTCTTCCGAACCTCAACATTTATGCGCCAGAGAATACAATTACCAGCAATTAAAAAAATTTACACGCTTTGTTTGCAAGAAATATAACTTTTTAATTTTCAGGATGCGCGATTACAATGTAAAACGAAGACGATTGCAAGAAAACTAGGGAGGGGGGGGGGGCATTTAGAGAGAAGCATTGAGAACGAGATTGAGAACGCCAAGGAAAATATATTGAAAATTGCTCCACACCTGTACTAAAAATTATTATTTGCATTTAATTCAATAACTCACCAAAAACATCTACGATACAAAAAACTCCGAGAAGAAAAAAGTCAGAATTCAAATCAGTACCCGTGCAGAAATTTCGGCGTGGCGCGGATCGGGCCCAGATGTGACAGAATGTGGGCCCAGCCGGGCAATCCTTCCAGCGCCAGATTCGAAATGAAACGCCTAGCCTGATCAGGGCCAGACTGGGCATCCATAAGGACGGTCGGATCTGGCCCAGAGCAGCGCCCTTTTATTTTTTTATGTTTAGCCATACTATTTATTAAATTTTCTTGCAGTAATAAATAAACAATAAATTGAGAACTTTATACTTTATTAAAAAATATTAGAAAATCAAAACAGAACATTTTTCATATTTTTCAGTCCAACTTGATATAAATTAAACAGGTGTTCAGCATTTTGTAGCCCTGTTCATGCAACAAAGACTAGCAAAGTGAGGTTATGACACTGAAAATTCTAAAGCAACTATCCGTACCTTTGCAATACACTAATGTTGTAGATAGAAATTGTCTCAATTATCACAATAATAGCATACTCAAGAATGTTGGATCGGTTAAATATCAAAGCGTTATTTGTGCAACAAGCAAAACAAAAATTTGTTCAAGTTAAGTGAACTTTCTCGATTGCACCGTCGGAAATTTGAAAGAGAGAAAGTACCAATTAAGACGTACTTACACGAACGTTTCACTGTCGTTGAAAGGTTTATTTTGCTCATAGGTTCATTGTAAACTTATTTTCGTGTAGCAGGTTGTACTAGAATTATTAGCGTAATTAATTAACATAAACTTAAGCGAATGAATCACACGGCTACACGTGGCTTTGCTGTCTACCCTTGTACAAAGTTGCCTTCTTTTCCAAACAATCGAAAGGAAGAGTTTGCGAGATCACAAACATAACCTCTGCTAACGTTCCTACTTTTAAATTAATGTTTATATAGTTTTCTTAACTTATTATTCTCAATTTATTTTGAGGTTAGGTTTGTTCGACCGATTTTAATAAATCTACTTACCTTCATCCTCATTGCGCACTAGGGAATGACAGTAATTGACGTATATTTCCGTACACGTAAGGTACTTTTTGTTTTTGGCATTTTAATTATTTTTGAAATCACATTACACTCAAAACCGAACCGTATTGTGGAAAATATAAAATAAAACATCAGATATATCAGGCGGTCGGCACAGCAGATGGCGCTGCAATTTACAGCTGGTATTTTCTCGATATGTGGTTCCGACCCGAACCACAAGAGTAGCCATGCGACAGCCACAATGTGGCAAACCCGATCGGGGCCACATCGGAAATCGGGACCAAATTGGGCAATTTCTGCACGGGTAATGAAGTGTTTCACTGAAAAATCAGTAATTTTTCGTCTTTTCACTGGGAAAGTCAGTGAAATAAAGAAACTGCTTGATAGGCACACGCAGGTGTCGAAAATTCATTTTAACATACCACATCTACATTTATACCAATTTTGTAAAATAAACAATGGCTTTATACATAAAGAATATTGTAAAAAAATATTTGTGTAAAATTACAAAGTTTCGTAAAATTACATATTGTATCTTTGTAAATTTCACAGAACTCACTGTGTGATTTTACAAAAGCGTGTGAAATTACAGCCTCTAGCGATGTAAATAAAGGGACCCTCTAATACACACTAAATAGAAACAAAATGACATATTCTCTCATAAGAACTTTACGCTTAGAAGGGAAAATTCAGTCGCAGAGTGTAAAAATAACATGGGTCAGTAAAATCACATTTCTGAAATTGAAAAATACATCGAGCTTTTTGATTTTACCCTGATCTAATTGAACATTTAGAATAATTAGTGATGCATGTTGATCATTTAAACAATTTTCAAAAATCTCGTCTGATTGAATTAAAACCTTGAACACCATACTCATCACATCGAGACGAACGATCACTCAGTCGAGATGATCGTCTCGTCTCGGTCGACTTTTTTAATTGCAAATTCTTGTTCTCCATTAGATTTCAGTTCCATCTAACTATGTTTTAAGCAAATCTCGATTTTTTCCAAAAATGATCGACATGCATCACTCAGAATACTCAATTAAATAATATGTGAATACGCAAGCATCTCTCGTTTCCGTTATGTTTATCGACGCGTTCGTCCTCTTTGGAGCATTTTGATTGTTAATACGAGGAAATTGACAACTATATTCAACTTTGTTGACAGCTTTCATAAAAAAAAAGACAAAATTCTAGCTATTCCTATTTTTCCTTTTACATTTTCTGTTATTGGAACGGACAAAATGTGGCTATTCAAAATGTATCTATGTTTTATATTTTTTGTTACGGAATATTAACTGCACGGAATAGTAACGTGTACGGGTTGCGTGTCTTCAATCTATATGAAATTGTGCTGAGTTTGAGCTTTGAGTGTTGGAATACTGTCACCCAATAAATCCTTCTGTATTTATTTTTTTTTCACAGAATGAATTTTATTTTTCGTGTGTAAATTATCGATCGAATTAGAATATCACACCTGCTGCAATTGCAAAATTCATCGCTAGGTGGATTTTTACAAAATTTCGTAAACTTAATCCACGGAGTAATAATAACCCGTGCAGAAATTGCCCTATTTAGCCCCAATTAAAGTAGGGTTTAGACAAGGCCCTCTTCAGGTTTTCTATTTTTAATAAAAAATTTTTAATCAAGCGTGGCGCTAATCAGGCAACCATATACAAGTATCCTGTCATTACTTATAAATGTTTTCTCGTTGTTCTGGTTAAAAATTAATAAAATAATATTGAGATACAGATGGTATGTTAAGTTTTCATTCAATGGAATTGGAGGGGTTTTCTTTTGAAAACCCTACGTCGGGAAGTCTACAGGAATACTTGGCAACGCCGAATTCAGAAACATAACCTGTATTTTATCATAGCACCTTGCGTGCGAAATGCGAATGTCATTTTGACTTAGAGCGTACTTCAGAGATTGTATAATCGAAACATTTATTGAATTAGTGAATATCTAAGAGACTATCGCGAAAGCAACTTTTGTCCTGTTTTTTTTTTGTTTTGTTTTAAGAAAAAAATTCTAAGTTCCATCTTTATGTAAAATTGCAAATGTTCAGAAAGAATGACATTTTATGTCAATCTTAAACATTATAAAATGGTCTAAAACACCTAACAACCAAACCTTACACGGAAGTTTAAAAAAATTTGCTATTATAAAATTGTCAAAGTTCACGATCAAATTTCGAAGTTCTGTCGTTAAAAATTACAAGTGTTCATAAAAAATTACATTTCCTGTCATTGTAGAAAGTTGTAAAGTAGTCTAAATTGCCAAAAAACGAAATATTACACGAAGAAAAATTGTAATCGATTAAAATTATTTATTTAAAAATTATTTCATTAATATTCCTGTTAACAGTTTATATATTTCACATTCACAAATCGCCGTATAATAACAAATATTTGATTAAAAAAGAAAAGTTTAAAATTTGGTGTTTTAACATTTTAAGCTGTAGCTTATGAGGATGGCTTTTTCATAGAATTTCAACTTTTAAGTTTAGCGCAATGGTTGAGACTCCCGACTGCTAGGCGATAGATTTAGGTATAGATGTAGGTTCGATACCCCGTAGCGTTAGAAATTTTATTTGTCATATAATATTTAAAAATGTAATATATGTCTTCACTCTACACAGGACCATTCATATTCAAAGTCAAAGTACTCGCAATCAATTAATATTTATTTTTTAAATACCTTTTTGTCATATCGTTAGAGTATAGCAGTAGTGGGTGCTGCTAATCTGCAGTACTGGCCCAGTAATGAACTTGTTCCATTATTGGTTCAGCCAGTACTAGGTCTGTCCTAATTAACCTAGGGTAAATCTAAGAAAACCGTCCAAGGGCCGGACGAGTTTGTCCTACATGGGGCGTTTGCAAGTGCAAGCGTGACGTTCCTTGTAGGGTCCTTGTCAGCTTCCTAGACCAGAACCACACTAGAACTAGGGCGAACTGGCGAGGACCCCACCAGGACCCCATCAAAATTTCTGCACGGGAAGGACACTGATTATGCTGTACAAAGCGCCTCGAGTTTTGACTGCGGTAACTATACATTTATTGCCGAACTCAGACGTTTCTAATCAGCACATTATGGCCATTTGGTCATGCGCACTGTGATCTGCTATCTCCTTTTCTCCCGCGAGAACTGTGCGAGTGAGTGCCGTGTTTAATGACAACTGAAAACTGAGGTTACGTTCCCGTAAATATTATTAATATTTAACTGAACACTTTTAATATTAGAAGTTAAATTCAATAGATTGTTTTCACAGTGAATATTATATTTTTAAATTTTGTGGGAAGACGAACGTATTTTTATTATTTTTGCCATTAATTTGCAGTTTCGGTTTGTGTTCTATAATCTCGGCTATAATTGAGAAAACCGTATCCGCTGAAAAAATTATAAGAAATATTGTGAAAACGCATAAAAAAGGGGTATATGATTAAAACACGTAGAAAAGGATTCACGTTGTGTATTTAGAAAACATGTATGTAATAGAAAATCTACAAAATTAACAAATTTAATAATTTATTGAAGAATCTAAAAAATCGAAAAACCTTTTTTTTTCAAGTTGACTGCCTTCCACTGTGAATTTTTATTTTTCTCATACACATCTGAGTAAAGAGAAGTATCAAAACCGTACTGACGACTTTATGTCAATTTCGAACAAAATTACAGATAC
>CAKNXH010059003.1:90337-101527 GCA_932178445.1 Andricus quercusramuli
CACATTTCCCCAACTTTTTTGACAAATCCCAAAATCGCATGTTTTTTCCAAAATGCATTTTTTTTCGGCAGATAGCAATTTGGGAAAACTGCCTTAACGAGAAGTCAGGTTTACTCTGTAGTAACAAATGTAGCTTAAAACTTTTCAAATATTTCGATTTTTGTTGAAGTTATGGAGCCTAACAAAAGTGTGTCTCACAATTCCCCAATTTCCCCTACATTTTATCAAAGAATAGGGAAGTTATGGTAATTTATATATTTTTAAAATCGGTTTTTTATAGCGAAACTTTTTTCATTAGCATAATTCAAAGTTGATGCAAGAATATAAAAGATTCCTTGGTTCGAGACGAATCGGTTGACCTATAATATTAATAAACTTTATCAAATAGTAGGGAAGTTATGGTAATTTACATATTTTGAAAATCGGGTTTTTATAGTAAAACAATTTTCGTTAATATAATTCAAAGTTGATGTAAGAACAGAAAAGATGTGTTGATTCGAGACGAATCGATTGACCTATAATATCTATTAATACATTTTATTGAAGAGTAAGGAAGCTATGGTAATACATACTATTTGGAAATACTGTTTTTTTATAGTAAAACTTTTTTCTTCAACATAATTCAAAGTTGATGCAAGAATATGAGATTCATTGGTTCCAGATGAATCAATGGCGACCTATAACATTGATAGATACATTTTATTGAAGAGTAAGGAAGCTATGGTAATGCATAACATTTGAAAACACTGTTTTTTATAGTAACTGTTTTTTATAGTAAACCTTTTTTCACTAACATAATTCAAAATTGATGCAAGAACGGAAAAGATTCCTTGATTCGAGGCAAGTCGATTGATCTATAATAATAATACACTTTATTGAAGATTAAGGAAGTTATGCTTATTTATAATATTTGAATCAACTGTTTCAAACAGAAAAACTTTTTTCATCGATATAATTCAAAGTTTACGCATGAATAGAAAAGACTTTTTGATCATTAATTTTCAAATAGAATAATTCTGGCAATGTTTGTAAAGAAATCATAAAGCTGGAAAAGGGATGGGGTGCGACAGAACTTTTCCCTTCCCTCTTCCAGCTCGAAAAATTATCATTTCGAATACAAAACTTGATTTTTCTGATTTGTCTTCGTCTTTAAAAATTTGTTGTATTATTTTGTAATTTTGTATTTTTTGTAAATTTATATTTTTAAATTAATCAAAATAAAGACTTATGTTTGTCTATTATTATTGAAAAAAATAACGGATGCTTCCTCTATGAGGAAGCAAATACATTTGCTAACGGGAAGCAAAGTGCTCGTGAAATGAGTACCATATAATTATAAGTACAAACAAAGTGGAAACACTCGAGATCGAATTCACAGCTATAGTTAAGGGATATTTTAACATCCCTTACATATTGAAACCAGGAAAATGGCATTCCTTAATGAAGTAAAACACAAGAGATGTTTTGATTAAAATATCGGGATAGGAAATGACTTCAAAATAAGTACAAGATACATTTTCTTACAAGGATATATTTTTAAATTTGCCTCAAGGTTTGATGTATTATCCCTTGAACATTGAATCCGGAATATCGGCATTTCTTATCAACTAATATCACATAAGGTTTTCCGATTAATCTATAAGGATTGAAAATCATATAAAAGTAAGTAGGGAAAGTGTAGATGACAAGGATATGACTTTGAATTTTTGTAAAGGGTTGTTTAATCATCCCTTAGTTAGAGAAGCAGAGAAATGAACATTTCGTAAGGGATAAATCGCAAACGATTTTTTGTAATGATAGTCAGGCCTAAAAAGTCACTTTAAAACATACCCAGGAAAACGTCTATTAGCAGGATTCGCATTAGGAATTATTTTCAGGGTAGTTTAATCACCCCTTAATTATGAAAATAAGGAAATTGATATTTTATACGTGATAAAGCACCAGAGATTTTTATATTAATACATTGGCCAACAAAATCACTTCAAAACATACATAGAAAGCGTTTATGTGCAAGATCGGGGTTCAAATTTATTATCAAGGTAGTTTAAGCATCCTTCGATCACACAGGCCGACAAAATTTAAACCCAAAGACCGGACTATGCGACACCGAAGGATTTTGGTGTCCTAAAAACTAATCCGTTGTCTACCAGGTTTCTGACATATCCTAACCTAAATGTGCAACTTTCAAGGCAACTTTTTTTGTCTAAAAACTGCTAACGCCATCGTTTAGTACACATTTTCATCTTCCATTTCCATTTTTTATCATCCCGAACCGATTCTTTTCGCCGTGATATGACACACTAACCATTTCAGTTTCTCTTCGCCTTGCATTGTTCCACAATGCAGAACTGATATGGTTAATATGCGATATCTCGGAGAAAAAAAATCGGTTCGGGATGATCTAAATTGGAAATGGAAGATGAAAATGTGTACTAAACGGCAGTATTAGCCGTTTTTAGGGGGGGAAATTGCTGATAGTGTTATATTGCCTCAAATATGGCTAAAAATAGCAATTTTTGCACTTTCAGGTTAGAATATCTCAAAAACCTGACGTACATAGGAAAAAATTTGGATAATGGATTCGGTTCTAGGATACTAAAACCCTTTGGAGTCACATATTCCGGTCTTTGGGTACAAAAAATATGTCATTTTTGTCGGCCTGTGTTATCGAAACAAGGAAATAATCGATATTTTATATTATTTATAACTTAGGGATGATTAAACTACCCTGAAAATACATTCTAATGTAAATGCTGCTAAAAGATACTTCCTGTGTATGTTTTTAAGTTATTTTGTTGATAAATGTATTTATAATAAAATCTCTGGTGCTATAACCCGTATAAAATATCGATTTCCTCGTTTCAATAACTAAGGGATGTTTGAACTACCTTTATAATAAATTCAGACGCCAAACTTGCAAAGAAACGCTTTCTGTGTATGTCTTAAACTGATTTTGTTGGTCAATGTATTAATAAAAAATCTCTGGTGCTTTTCCCGTATAAAATATTGATTTTTTTGTTTCAATATTTAGGAGATGATTAAACTATCGTGACAATAAATTCTAATACAAATCCTGCCTAGGCAGGAATATATCTCTTACTAGAATATATCTCTGAATTTACTGTAAGGGTTGTTTTATTATCCCTTAAACATCTCTGGTTCTTTAACCCGCGTATGAAATATCGATTTCCTTATTTATCTAATGAAGGTATTTTTAAACTATCCTGACAATAAATTCAAACGCCGATCTTGCAAAGAAACGCTTCCTGTGTATGTTTCAAAGTTATTTTGTTGATAAATGTATTTATCAAAGAAATCTCTGGTGCTATAACCCGTATAAAATATCGATTTCCTCGTTTCGATAACTAAGGGATGTTTGAACTACCCTTATAATAAATTCAGACGCCAAACTTGCAAAGAAACGCTTTCTGTGTATGTCTTAAACTGATTTTGTTGGTCAATGTATTAATAAAAAATCTCTGGTGCTTTTCCCGTATAAAATATTGATTTTTTTGTTTCAATATTTAGGGGATGATTAAACTACCTTGACAATAAATTCTAATACAAATCCTGCCTAGGCAGGAATATATCTCTTACTAGAATATATCTCTGAATTTACTGTAAGGGTTGTTTTATTATCCCTTAAACATCTCTGGTTCTTTAACCCGCGTATAAAATATCGATTTCCTTATTTATTTAATGAAGGTATTTTTAAACTATCCTGACAATAAATTCAACCACCGATCTTACAAAGAAACGCTTCCTGTGTATGTTTTAAAGTGATTTTGTTGATCAATGTGTTAATAAAAAAATCTCTGGTGCTTTATTCCGTATAAAATATCGAATTCCTTGTTTCGATAATTAAGGGATGTTTGAACTACCCTGAAAATAATTTCTAATGCAAATCCTGCTAAAAGACGCTTCATGTGTATGTTTTAAAGTGATTTTGTAGGCCTGACTATTAATACAAAAAATCTTTGGTGATTTATCTTTTATGAAATGTTAATTTTTCTATGCTTCTCTAATTAAGGGATGATTAAACAACCCTTTAAAAACATTTAAAGACCTATTCTTGTCGTGTACCTATACAATAATATGATTTCCTATCCTCATAGATTAATAAGAAAACCTTGTGTGATTTTAGTTATTAAGTAATGTCGTTATTCCAGATTCAATCTTCAAGGGATAATAAAATAACACTTGAAGTAAATTCAGAGATATATCCTAGTAAGTAAACGTATCTTGTACTTATTTTGAAGTCATTTCCTACCCTGATATTTTAATCAGAACATCTCTTGTGTTTTTGTTCATTACGAAATGCCATTTTCCTGGCTTCAATGTTTAAGGGATATTAAAACATCCCTTAAAACAAATTCAAAGACATATTCCCGCTATGCATGCTTCCTCTACTTTTTTGAAAGTGATTTCATACCGCAGCAGTTGAATAAGAAATCTCTAGTGATTTTAGTTTACTAAGAAATGATGATTTCCATACTTGGATGTTTAGGGTATGAAAACACCCCCAAAACATGCTGTTTCGGTAAGTCTGATCGTCAAAATGTGAAACTTTTAGCCAAATCTATCAAAGAGGTTTTGAGAAACAAACATTTCACTAAAATAAACATTTTTCTGTTAAAATACATGTAAAAATTGAAACTCTGACAAGAGTTTGTCTAAAAACGGTCCATTTTCTTATTTTTTCTTTCGAATTTTTGCTCAGCAGGTTAGAAAATAAAAAAAAATAAAAATTAGATTCATAATTTTTTACAAAAAGCTATTTACTGTACATTTGGTACGTGGTCCTTTGTATTTGTTTATAAAATTTATTCAAACAGTATAAGCAACATTATTTATTGTCGACTTATTATTATTACTTAAACCAGTATCCTTTTTACTTAAAAATTCAGAAATCTAAATCTTCGTAAACCAGTATTATTTATATTATTCTAAATGATTTTATAAATAAATAAACTTACTGACAGTTTAGAGTTTCCTTATAAAGAACATTAAAAGTTCTGTAAGCAACGAATAATCATAATTGACATCATAAATTAATCCGACCCACCTCGGTCCCACCTCGGTCCCACCTCGGTCCCACCTCGGTCAATTTTTACCCAATCGAAAAAATTTTTTCCTGTAAACTTGAGAAGTACTACCTAGTAGGGCTACACTTTGCTCAAGTTTGAGTCAAGAGAAAGTTATTGTTCAGGGTCGGAACATTTTAGAAAAAATGCATTTTTTATGAACAACTTGAAATGTTTCTTAAAAAATCGACCTCCTTGCGTTTTGCGTTTTCCAATACTTTATAATTAATATTATCTCTTTCTCTGAAAACAAAATTTTAAGATCAACGATTCTTATATTTTTCACAAATGTTAAGCTTTATTTTAAAGCTTTTTGGGTGCGGTTGCGTTAGTTGTACATTGTAACAAATTTCTGTTGGAACTTTCCATTACATGTATTGGAAGTATATTTCCGAGACTTAAGGTAACATTCCAACACACGATATTGTACACTGAAAAAAATAGTTGGTTGAGACAACTAATAAAGTGGTAGGGCCAACTACTTTAGTTTGTCATATACGCAGCTGCTATTTAACTGGTTGGGGCTACTACTTTTATTCGCAAGATTGGTAGTAGTTGTCCTTACTACTTTACTTGTTGTCGCGACAACTTTAGATGGTACATACTATTTTCAGGTAGTAAGCCTTACCACTTTAATTACTAAGTCTTACTATTAAATTAGTTAGTCTTACAAACAGGCTAGTTGATCTCACTGCTTAAAGTAGTAATCCTCACTATTACAATTAGGAAGTTTCACTATTTAAATTAGTAGTCCTCACTATTAAAATTACTGGCTCGTGGACTATTGCCAAGGTAGAACTTCTCAATAATGAAATTATAGTAAATTTTACTATAATTTCTCTATAGTGGACACAAGAGCGTCCTCAGGACTTCCTATAGAGATCAGGTCCTGATAAAATGTCATGTCGAATTACACCAACATGCTCATTCGGTGTTAATGAAAAACCAAGCACTATAATTTCAATACACAAGAACTCTATACAAGAACGCAAAAACTAATATCAGGCCCAGGCCCGTGGAGAGGAAAACCGGGCCCGGGGAAAAGGACTGGTTTCTAAAAAAAAAAGGTCATCGAACTAGTAGCCGGTGGAGAAGCCGCCCCGGGTGCCAACCCATGCTACGCCGCCACTGGTCCCTATAATTAATTTTAAAAATTTCGAATTTAGACTGATTTCGGGGGTTGCGTCACAGTGGCCCTGCATTAAATTCGTCGTTGGATGAATGGTGCGGGACTGCTGGGTGGCCACGCATTGTTGACATTGCTTGTGCGCTGAGAAACTGCGTGGGCCAGCAGTTTTAGGAAGAACAAGATCAGTCGGCCTTATATTGGAATTCTTGTGTATTTAAAATTGCAGACTTGCAGTAGTAGTAAGTCCATTAGAAAATTTAAATCGATGCGATAGTCTTCACGGTCTTCACTACTGCACAATTTACAAAAAGGTTAAGATGAAAATGGCGACGATCGAGAACATGACGCGATATTTCGGTGCGAATGTTGGCAGCACTTCTCAGGTTGCAGTTCTGCCAATGTCGCCAAGAAGGAAAACTTGCAACTTTTACTACTTTTATTTCTTGGAAAATAAATTGGTGGTAAATGTGACTACTTTAGTTGTTGTGACTAGAATTACTATCGTTACTAATATAACCTACGTAGGATTACTAACGGCGACTTGTTGCCGCACTAAACTGGTTAGTTACTTTTGCCATCGAAGTAGTTGTCGCATATAATACGATCTCTACTAATAAAAAGCTTCTTGTCATAACTAACCATTTTTTTCAGTGTAGTTTTCAAAGGCTGGTATTTTATTATGACCATACATGTAATGCAATATGGCGGAACAAAATTATATACACTGGAGTTTCGATTGAAGCAGGCTAGATTTACGCCTTCCGAGAAATGCTGCCGCGGCGGTTTCGGACTGGGAGTGGAGCCCCTCTGCGCCGAAAGAGGGTGTTCACCGAAGCGTGAACCACCAGTCGCGTAACGGAAAGGCGCAGTGCGCGGGTACTCACTCGCGTATGTTGCGTAATATTATGTATTCCAATTGGAAACGGTTCACACGGCCCTGACTGTTTACGTTCGGACGGGCTCGATTGAGTGTCAAGGCCAAGGCAAAAAATTTCCGAAACCGTGCTTCAATCTAATCTCCGCAGTGTATTTAAAGCATCAATAGCTTCTTGCTGAAGATTAAAAGCAAAACAAAAATAATGTTGTCATTTAATCATTTCTAACAAGCTGAATTTCGTCGGTCTTCCTCCGGATGGCGCTGCCGGGGGTGAGACCGACGAGATGTTTTTTTTTTACGAAATATAAATCTTTAAGTATGTAAACATTTTACGGTTGGATACTTTAGTACTTTATGCCTTGGAAAAGTTACGTTTAAAAATACGCAACAGTAAAAGTTCTTTTGACATGCCTCGGAGCCACTAGAAGCTCTAAAAAAGTCGCTTAGTCGCATAAAACTTTTAAGGAAAACAAAAACAACGTAAGAAAAATAAATAGTAATAGGTGGCAGAAAAAATTTTCGGGAAGGGTTTTCATGATCCGTTAAAATTTTACATGATGCTTATAAAAGGATATCCAGTCTTCTGGGCAGTGCCTTTTTTCACATTTCGGATTTTTCACCTAAACTGTCGCTTAAAATTCTGACCTCTGTTTAGTAGAATGTAAAGCACTCGTGTATTGAATTTTCAGTGACTGTCACTTAGAACTTAGACATCGTCTTTCTTGTCAAGAGAATATAAAGCCTTTGCGTACTAGATTTTCAGTGACTGTCGCTTAGTATTCCGAGCTCTGTCTCTGAGATTATAATGCCGTTGCATTTTACATTTTCAGCGGCTTCCGAACAGATTTTCTATTACTGTTTTAAAAATTCTGCTGAAATGTTACATGCTTTTCAGATGCCGATTCATCATTTTCTTGGATACGGAAGGTTGTGAATTTTAATTGACTTTATCTCATATCCAAGACTATAAAACAAAGTCACTGGATTTTTAATAAACTATTTTTTTCCGTGTACTGACAGCTGACGCACTTATCCGCTGAGTGTACTGCCCGCTTTTATCGCTCCGCTACTGGTGGTGACGCATGATTGACAACCTTCCCTCGAATCCACGAGCTGAGAATGCGTGGGCCAGCAGTACTAGGAATTCCTAAACCGCGGGATCCTAAACCGAGCGTTTGGTGTACTTCAGATGAGCAAATATTGTTTAGAGGCAAAAAAAGTCATACCTCGACTCAAAGAAATAATTTATTTACTGATATTTGCTTAATACAAAGAAATATTTTTATTGCGAAAAATGTGAAAATTATCAGGTTTTCTTTTCATTAATATTTCTTTCTATAATACATTTCTGATTTGCAACTTTCAGTCGTTCAGCACAAATGCCACTAGGTGCCGCAGAGCGCATTATCTTACAATAGAAATTAGTTATAATAAAAACGTGCTGATCTAGGTATGTCACCTGATACTACTATGCTTTCTGTTCTCAGCATCAGCACTTACTGTGCTTGGAATATTTTGAGAATTTTCGTTTACCCAGCGAAAATAAAAATAAATATTACAAATGAACGAATGCTGCATTTACATTTTTGTATTTCAACTATTCAAATGTTGTTAAACAATGGTTTCCAAGAAATATTTGATAAAACTTTTACCAAATACCTCATTTTCAAACACAAATCTCTTACTTCTTTCAACCAATAATAACATTCTTTCGATTATTTAATATATTACTGACTGAAATGAATATTAATTTGAAACAATAATCTCACACTTTTGTTTTAGGTGCAACCATTTCTTTGTATTGAAGAAATGTTTTACAGGACGTATTCAGTAAGATTATTTCTTTAAATCAAGTAATTTTTCTTTGATGCAAGTTTTTTCTCTGATTTCTACATACTAGGACACATTCGCAACAATCGTTTTTTCTGTTTTTTCTATTGTACTATTTATTTTTATAAACAAAAAGGCCATTTTTATCCTTTTTTTTTACGGAAAAAATTCTTTGCAGCCCAAGAAGTATCGAAGTAGCTTATAAATTTTATAAAACTCCATAAAATTGTTTACACTTAACATTAAGCTTTGTTATAAATAATTAATCTAAGTAAACAAATAAAACATTCTTATATATTTTCTGCGGAAATTTTGTTCCCCACCATACTGTGTCTAAATAGCTTATCAGATTTACTAAACTGCCCAATATTGTTATTAAAGTGGTATTTAACATTTAGCTTTGTAATGAATCGGATTATTAGATAGTACCAAAATTTATTCCAGTAAGATAATTCAGCGTACATTACACAATATTACAAAAATTTTTGGTGTGAAATATGACTGCGAATAGGCAAAAATGGGCTATTTGTTTACAAAACGTAGATTCGGTTGTTTATAACAAAGATAAATGTTTAAACTTGATAATACCCTGCACCTTAGTAAGTCTGATAAGCTATTTCGATACATTATAAGAAGGAAAAGAATTTCTTTCCGCGAAGAAGGGATGAAAATTTTCCATTTATTAACTTAAATTATATTTATATCGTAGCTAAATGTTAAGTGTTAACAATTTTAGAGTTTAATGTCTGGTAAGCTATTTTAATACGCATAAGATGAAAATAATTGTTTGTTTGCAGCGGAAAAAGAATGAAAATGTTCTATTTGTTAAATTAAATAAGTTTAAAAAGCTATTTCGATACATGTAAGATAGCAAATAATTCTTTACCGTAAAGAAAATGAGAAGGTTCTATTTGTTTATAATAATACAATTGTGCCACAAACAAATTATTTACCTTTCGCATGTGCTTAAGTTGCAATTGAAGTTTATGGCAAATATATCTAACGACTAAGAGCTGGGAGAATTTAATACTCTTTAATTCTACAAAAATATGCCCGCTTCGCGGCAAGTTTCAGCGCGCCTAAAGCACGCGGGTACTCTCTCGCGCTTTGCGCTCGATTTCGTACGTTTAATGTGTGCATTTTATCTACATTTTTTCAAATATCATAAATATTGTTACTTAAACCAAAAACTGTGATTTAAGCCCCTAAGGAACTACAGTTATAAGTTGGAACTGAAATTGTTTTTCAATTTGTTTTTAACCCTTGTTTGGCACACCTCCCTGGAGTAACGTACTTGGCACATAGGGTCGTCGACGACCCCAGCGTGAAAAAATTGTTATAAATAATAAAGTATTAAATATTTTTACTTGACTATTTTTTTTTATATCTTTGAATACTTGTTTTTAAAGATCCTATCGGTTATATATCTAAATATTAAATTTAAATGAACAAAAAAATTGTTGAAATTGCAATAATGTTGAAAAATTCCAATTTTCATAACAAATTCATAACTTTTGTTTTACTCGATAGAATTAGCTAAAAATTTAACTGAGGCTTCTCCTAATGTATTGATACAAGAAAAAAAAATATGCCCGCTTCGCGGGCACATTCTCATTGCGCGCTATGCGCGCGGCTCGCACATTTGAGCGCGCCCAGGGCGCGCGTATGATGGTTCTCGCGCTCGAGAATGTATTCATCTCGCGCTTCGCGCTCGATAATGTATTTACCTCGCGCTACGCGCTCGGTCTTTATATTTCCCACACATTTGTGCACAGATCTTCTGAAATTAATTTCAAAGCGTGAACAACTGTAATTTCATGGTTGTGAATTCTCTTTTGTTGAAGCTCCTTCGGCTTTAACGAACACGTTCTTATCACGTATCTCGTGCTTCGCACTCGATTTTTTCCAACATGTAAACTTTTCTACATTATGTTCAACACTATTATATCTATTTCTGTACCTCGATCTGATACTATGAAGAGGGTTCTCAAAGCAGCATTCTCATTGCGATACTCGCTCTTCGCGCTCAGCAGCTAGGCTTTACAGACGATTGCCTTTGAAAAATAAAACCATGTGAAAACTAGTGAAAATTCTGAATAAAATTTTTTAATCTACCAGAAAATTTATTTTTCTACTTTTTGAAAGTTTAAAAAATGTTGAAAAGTATATAACTTTTCTAATTTGGGAGCGTTCACATATGATGTCACGCACTGAGGGGTAGGGGGGGTTCTTGTCAAGCGTGACAAATCGTGACATGTGGGGGGGGGGGG
>CAKNXH010059003.1:104296-143216 GCA_932178445.1 Andricus quercusramuli
CACAAATTTTGTTTCATCGTCATTTGTCGTATCTTGCATATTTTTGCCGTAAAATTGAATTTTTGGATTTTTAATTATTTTTTGTGCAATAAAAATGTGAATTTTCGATTTTTCGAGAAAATTCAAAAAGTCGTTATGATAATCTTGTAGGGCGTTGAAAAAGAAACACTTTTCATGTCCAGACTTTTTTTCGTATAGTGCGTTGTTTGGCTGAAAATGTGAATTTTCGTTTCTTTTTTTGGATTTTGAAAATGCCGTAACTCTGAAAATTTTGATTTTATCAAAAAATGTCATGGGAATAAATTGTTTGAATTTTCGATGACTATAAGCAGCCGTACATATGATTTTCAAATTTTGAAAAAAATGGTCTAAAAAATTTTCAAAATGCTCTCACTTTATGAATTTTTATTGAAAATGGCTGGCTAACGAACTTGACCTTTAGTTTAGGAGACTCAAAGTGTATACCAAAGGAAAATTGAATCAATCAATTCTTTCGAAAGTTATCGTGCTCACAGACAGACATACAGACAGACAGACAGACAGACAGACACATTCGTAAAAACCTGTTTTTTGGGTTCAGGGGGTCTCAAAACGTGGACATTTGACAAAAACCGGGGGGGTCAAATTTTACACAAATCTAATACCTTCTCTAGATGAGAATGTAAAAATACCAATTTTCAAGTATCATGAGCAATATTTATGATTATTTTATTGTTTTAATCGTTAGAAACAGTATTGAGAACATCAAAACAATGAAATATTGTGGGAAAACACACACGAGATGAAAAAGAAATGAAATAGGCAAAGTTTTGATGAGAATGTGCCCACTTATCGGGCTGATTTTTCCACTGTTAATTACATTTTTTATGAAATAAAGCAAAAACTACACATCCCATCAAAAAGTGACCAATAACAAACTTGCAGATCTCTTTTTTACGCACAAATTTTGTTTCATCATGATTTGTCGTATCTTGCATAGTTTGGCCGTAAAATTGAATTTTTGGATTTTTAATTATTTTTTGTTCAATAAAAATGTGAATTTTCGATTTTTCGAGAAAATTCAAAAAGTCGTTATGATAATCTTGTAGGACGTTGAAAAAGAAACACTTTTCTTGTTTTGACTTTTTTTCGTATAGTGCGTTGTTTGGCTGAAAATGTTAATTTTCGTTTCTTTTTTTGGATTTTGAAAATGCCGTAACTCTGAAAATTTTGATTTTATCGAAAAATGTCATGGGAATAAATTGTTTGAATTTTCGATGACTATAAGCGGCCGTACATATGATTTTCAAATTTTGAAAAAAATGGTCTAAAATTTTTTTATAATGTCCTAACTTTTTTAATTTTCATCGAAAATGGCTGGTTAACGAACTCGATCTCTCTTTTTGGTCCCAAAAACTGTGTGCGAAAGCACAATCCAATCCGATTAGTCTTTCAAAAGTTATCCGATATACAGACGACGACAACGACAACGACGACGACAACGACGACAACGACGACAACGACGACAACGACAGACAGACAGACACCGACGTAAAAACCATTTTTTCTGACTCAGGGGGCCTCAAAACGTCGACATTTGATGAAATCCACGAAAGTCATTTTTCACATAAAATCAATACCTTCTCATTATGATGAGAATGTAAAAATTGATACTTCAACAAAATAAATTTGTAAAGATTGGACTATTAAAAAAAATGGGTTAAATTAACAAAGTTGGCATTGTTAGGAAAATCTTTGTAACAGTGACAAAGTTATTTGTTTATATAATATAATATATAATTATTAAGAAATATTTTTAATTTTAATAAATAATGTTTAATGTAACAAATAATCCTGTTTGTCAGAGTAACAAATAACTTTCTTAGTTATGAATTGGTTTCATGGTAACAATGTGAGTTTGTTATTTCAGTAAACAGGTTTTGTTATGGAATTAACAAAGTTGGCATTGTTATTTTAACTATGTTTTATTTGTCAATATAATCATGTCACTTGATAAAACAACATTATTTTCAGTAACAAATTATTAGATTGTTAAAATGACAAAGCCTTTTTTTCCGTGTACTGAAAACATACACGAGTCGAAAAAGTGCCTCTCCCCCTTGGCGCATACGATATTTTTTAGAACAAATGGATGATTTCAGGCATTTCTCGAAATACAGTCATGATTTCAGTCCATATTAGATTTTGTATAATAAAGCATGAAATTAATGTTAATATAATCTATGGTAATTTTAGAGGTGATTTATTGTAACTTATTATTGTTTACCCAACATTCATTTTTAAAAATTTCCATAAATTACAGGAAATTTATAGAAAATTTCGGTAATTTATGGTAATTTTACAGGTGAATATGGTAACTTACCCAAAATTCATTTTCAAACATTTTCATAAGTGCGAAAGAGATGCTCTTATGCGCCATCTACTAGTGTCTCACTTTCACTCACGCTTCCCTATGACTACTATGAAGTTGACCTTACGGTATATATATATATATATATATATATTTTTTTTTTTTATGACACATGCATGATTTCAGCCCTTTTCGGCGCTCTACTTTTTACTCCCTAGGGACTGAAAAGTGACGTCAGAGATGAATAATGAAGATTATGCATCTATGAGCTTGCATTTTATGATTATCAGCCCACTCACGGTAAAAACCGAGAGGAAATTTTGGTTGCAGTTAATAGAATTTTGCGGTTATTTATGGAAAGTTACCATATATACCTGTAAAATTACCATAAATTACCGAAATTTATGGAAATTTGTAAAAATGAATTTTGGGTATTCCATGGTAAGTTACCCTATTTACCTTAAAATTACCATAAATTACCGAAAGTTTTCATAAATTTCCGGAAATTTTTCAAAATGAATTTTGGGTAAGTTATTATATTCACCTGTAAAATTGCCACAAATGACCGACAGTTTTAAAAAATTTCCGAAAATTTATGGAAATTTTTAAAAATGAATTTTGGGTATTCCATGGTAAGTTACCATATTTACCTGTAAAATTACCATAAGTTACCAAAAATTCTCATGAATTTCCGGAAAATTATGGAAATTTTTCATAAATTTCCGGAAATTTATGAAAATGTTTGAAAATGAATTTTGGGTAAGTTACCATGTTCACCTGTAAAATTACCATAAATTACCGAAAATGTCCATAAATTTCCGGTAATTAATGGAAATTTTTAAAAATGAATTTTGGGTAATCAATAATAAGTTACCATAAATCACCTCTAAAATTACCATAGATTAGATTAACATTAATTTCATGCTTTATTATACAAAATGTAATATAGACTGAAATCATGACTGTATTTCGAGAAATGCCTGAAATCATCCATTTGTTCTAAAAAATATCGTACGCGCCAATGGGGAGAGGCACTTTTTCGACTCGTGTATGTTTTCAGTACTAGTCGAAAAATCACCTCAATATACTAATATTTCTCGGAATAAATACTTATTTAAGGGCATGCTCTCCGGTGATCACGTGACCAAAACAGTCCTTGGTTATGAAACTTTTTTTTGGTGTTCACCATGTCCAAACGCAATGATGTATTGCTCTGAAAATTTGGAATATAGAAAATGAGACAATAAATTGCGTTTGTATATTTAGTTTCAGTCATAATTTTGAAAAAAACTTTCCATGTAAAAAATAAATGTGGAAAATTTCATAACAGAGTTTGGTTATGTGATCTCTACTTTACCGACGTTGAAATGCTCCAACAATAATGACAGGTTAGGTGTGTGCAGATACATATTTTTTGATTTGCAACGAATGTGCACGATAACGTTGCAACGAATGTGCAACGAATGTGAATGGTGATAATTTTGAAAAAAAATTCCATGTAAAAAATAAATGTGTAAAAATATTTTCATTTTTTTTGGTGCTCACTACGTCCACACGGATTGAGATATCGTGTTTAGAATTTGAAAGATTGAATAAAAAGCACTAGAGAACGTTTATACACATCAATATGTTTATAATTTCAAGGAAATTTCATTTATAAATTGATAGAATACCATTCGAGTTGCAGCACGTGCAGGTAATTTTTGGTTTGATGCATTTCAGATTTTCTGATTCACGTATGTTGATAACTGACACAAATTTTGGATTAAGTCGTCTGAACATTCAAAAAAATAATATAAACAATAACACTTGCACATTCATTGCAAATAAAAAAATAAGTATCTGCACACACGTAACCTGTCATTATTTTTGGAACATTTCAACGTCGGTAAAGTAGAGATCACATAACCAAGCTCGGTTATGAAATTTTCCACATTCATTTTTTACATGGAAAATTTTTTTCAAAATTATTACTGAAACTAAATATACAAACGCAATTTATTGACTCATTATCTTTATTCCAAATTTTGAGAGCAATACATCATTGCGTTTGGACATGGTGAACACCAAAAAAAGTTTCATAACCAAAAGGACTGTTTTGGTCACGTGATCACCGGAGAGCATGCCCTTAAAAGAACTTTCTTTACACTAATTACATTCTCATTCATGAGAGTGTATTGTAATCGTCCAAATTTTCGATCTCTGGTTTTTAACGGATCTTTATATTCCGGCACTCTCAGAGTCCGAAAATCATACAATTTTGTCGGTGTCTGTCTGTATGTCTGTCTGTCTGTATGTATGTCTGTATGGTTACCTGAATGTTGTAGCCACGCTAACTTTTGAAGGATTTGTCCAATCGAGTCAGCCTTTGGTAAATTTTTCAAGGTTCTTAAAATGAAGGTTAAGTTCGTTAACCAGATATTTTTAACCAAAATTAAAAACTTTAGAGCATTTTCAAAATTTGAAAAAAATTTTTTTTTGCAGTTTCAAAAATTTTTGTGAAAGTTTCTTACAGATGGGTGAAAGGCTTCAAAATTATCTCAATGAAAATTTTTATTTCGATGGAAATTAGAAAAGTTATATACTTTTCAAAAATTTTTAAACTTTCAAAAAGTAGACAAATAAATTTTCTGGTAGATTAAACAATTTTATTCAGAATTTTCACTAGTTTTCACATGGTTTTATTTTTCAAAGGCAATCGTCTGTAAAGCCTAGCTGCTGAGCGCGAAGAGCGAGTATCGCAATGAGAATGTAATCGTTAAGGCCGTTAGGAGCTTTGAGAACCCTCTTCATAGTACCAGATCGAGGTACAGAATAGTTATTTGTGATACAAGTGCGTAAAATAGGTGATTGTGTGCGAGTGTGAATTTTGCAGCATAAGCCGGAGGCTCGAAGCATGAGTCGATGGTTAGCGCACGCGCGAAGCGAGTGCGAAAACATAGACGAGTGCTTCGAACCGCAGGCGAATGATGCAATCACACGAGTTACTAATCACCTAGGCGCACGTGTATCACACGCTATTTTTTGCAACGCCCGTCCGAAAAAGTTTTTAGGAGGTGGTAACGAAAAATAATAATTTTATATTGCATAGAGTGGAGTGAAGGAATTAAAAAAAAAATTTTTAATAATAGAAAAAAATTTTGAAAAAAAAAATTTTTGAAAAAAAATGTTCTAAAAAAAAATGTTGTGCAAAAAAATTTAGTGAACAAAATTTGTCAAAAAAAAAATTTGGTGAAAAAAAAATTTTGAGAAAAAAAATTTTCGATAAAAAAATATTTGAGAAAAAAAATTTTTGAAAAAAAAATTTGGTGAAAAAAAATTTTGAAAAAAAAATTTGTTGACAAAAATTTTTTGGAAAAAAGTTATTGAAAAAAAATGTTGGCGTTTATGCTTTTTGCCCCCCGGGAGGGGGGGGGGGGGCTACGAACCCCTAAAAACAAAACTTCAATCATTAAAACATTTGTTCAAGTTGAATGTAAAATTATTTCAAGAAGATACCAACACCAGTGTTTAAAGTTACCTTTGCCAGTGTCTAAAGTACCTCATTTCGAATGTGCGCATGCGCAGCTTTTTCACCAGTGTCTAAAGTAAGCCATATTCAAACTGCGCATGCGCGAAAATTGTTTCACGCACAGTCGGCTCAAATAAGGTACTTTAGGCACCATCTACATGCATGCAAACGTCAACTTTAGAGGTGGGTGTTGCAAAAATAAATATAATGTACATTAGATATAATAGTGTTGAACATAATGTAGAAAAGTTTACATGTTGGAAAAAATCGTAGGGGATCATTAGTTGAGAAAGGATGACTCATATATATATATATATATATATATATATATAATTAAAAAAAAAGTTAAACAACCACCGCAGGGTACCACTAAGAGCAACTGCCATCTTGAAAAAATGTCAATGGCCCCCAGTAGAACCGCGGTAAAATACACCTATGGCCACGTCTCACATCCGTGAGATGGGTGGTCATATATATATATGTCATTCTTTCTCAACTAATGACCCCCTACAAGCCAAAATTGGTTTGGTCCAATAAAGGTCTATAGGTGGTCAATCGAAATTGTCTTGAAGTCTACTTTCAAAATCCAAGTGGCGTTTTTATCGAAACATAATGGCCGATCAAATATGGCAGCCAAAACCACGTGACCTGGACTTTTTTTTTACTACATTGATTATAAAACAAGCATCATCAACCCTATTGAGGTCTGCAACATTTCAAATGGAAGGTATTACACTCTAATTTCAAAGCCCATATGGTAGACATTTTTTCGTTTCGGGTAAAATCCAATATGGCGGCCAAACCAACGTGGCAAGTGGTGACTTTTGAAAAATCAATAGATTTTCACTAAATTTGGTACCCGGGGGTTTTTGTGCTCGCTGATTACGAATCTGAGGTCATATTTACAAAATTCAAGATGCCGGATTTAATATGGCGTACAACATTTTCAAAAATCAAGCTATTTCCACCTAATTTGGTATACAATCGTTTTCGGGGTCGCTAACTACGAATACGAGTTTGGATTGACAATTCAATATGGCGGATCCAAAATGACGGACTGAGTCATTCTTTCTCAACGAATGACCCCTACAAGCCAAAATTAGTATCGTCCAAAAAAAGATCTTGAAGTCTACTTTCAAAATCTGAGTGGCGTTTTTATCGAAACATCATGGCCGATCAATTATGGCCGCCAAAACCACGTGACCTGCACTTTTTTTTTACTAAATTGATTTTAAAACAAGCATCATCAACCAGGGTGTCTAGCGAGATTCCGTTTACAAATTCCCGGCAAATTCCCGGATTTCCCGGATCAGAAATAACGTTTTTCCCGGTTTGTTCTTGTGATGTGTTTAGCTATTTGAGGATTGGGACTCTGACAATAGCTTAGCGCCCGGAAAGAGCATAATTTGAAATAAACAGTCACTTGTATTACAAAAATGAGGTATTTATTAATTCAAAAATAAAATTTAAAATCAGATAAGACTAACGTTTGGCTGGGCATCCACTGTTGCGCTTTTACGACATTCATGGGTCGAACTCGACACATGGTATGGACAATTGATACAGAAGACGAAACTCCCGTACATTACCTACGCCAAAAACAAGCAAGTTTCTTTTGGAAGTTAATAGTTCCAATCTTTCCGAACGCGGCGCTAATATTTCATGTGCAGAGGTCTGAAATGTTCCAAGTGGAAGGTCTTGAACTCTATTTCCAAAGCTCATATAGTACAAATTTTTTCGTTCCGGGTAAAATCCAATATGGCGGCCAAAACTACGTGGCAAGTGGTGACTTTTGAAAAATCAATCGATTTTCACCAAATTTGGTACCTGAAGGTTTTTAGGCTCGCTGATTACGAATCTAAGGTCATATTCACAAAATTAAAGATGGCGGATCTAATATGGCGAACAAACTTTTTGAAAATCAAGCGATTTCCACCAAACTAGAATACGAGTTTGGATTGGCAGTTCAAGATGGCGGATCTAAGATGACGGACTAAATTTACAAAAATTAACCGCCATCTTGGATCTGCCATCTTAAATTGCCAATCTAAACTCGTATTCGTAGTCAGCGACCCCGAAAACGCTTGTATACCTAACTGGGTGAAAATCGATTGATTTTAAACAATTGTGTCCGCCATATTGGACCCGCCATCTTGAATTTTGTAAATCTGACCTTAGATTCGTAATCAGCGAGCCCAAAAACCCTAAAGTACCAAATTTCGTGAAAATCGATTGACTTTTCAAAAGTCAACACTTACCACGTGGGTTGGGCCGCCATATTGGATTTTGCCCAGAACGAAAAAATTTGTTCTATATGGGCTTTGAAAGAAGAGTTCAACACCTTCGATTTGGAACGTTGCACACCTCAATAGGATTGATGATGCTTGTTTTATAATCAATTTAGTAAAAAAAAGTACAGGTCACATGGTTTGGGCGGCCATATTTGATCGGCCATGATCTTACAATAAAAACGCCACTCGGATTTTGAAGGAAAACTTCAGGGCCTTTCAATTGACCACCTATAGACCTTCATTGGACCAAACCAATTTTGGCTTGTAGGGGGTCAATCGTTGAGAAAGAATGGCTCATATATATTTAAAAAATATATATATATATAACTTTGCAAAATATGATGTTCCAACCTTATTTTTTAATCTAGCATCAAAATATATGCAAGAAAATTCACTCCAAATTTTGATTTTCAAACGTATTTGACAACACCGGGGTCGTGAACGACCCCAGGCGAGGGGTACACAACTCCTGCAATCGGTGTACACAGTTCACTGCAATCACCCTTTTGTCACCTTGCAATCACTTCAATCGCATTACAATTTTACAGTGCAATCATGCAATCGGTGTACACCAAATTTTAAAGTTATGTACCCCTCGACCCCAGGCGACTTTGAACGACTGCTGTATAGAGATGATCCGTTCCAGCCTTATGCGCTATGCCCTGAAAGTTAGTTTAACGTCCGAATTATCGATATATGTTACTATAAACCCGCTGCCCTTATGTTTAGATACTCTAATTTTGCAATTTTAAACTTCTGGGGTCGTACACGACCCCCTGTGCCAAACAAGGGTTAAAAAAGGTTTTGACGATTACATTCTCATTGCGCTACTCACGCTCGATAATAAGGATATAGAGACGGTTTTTTGTATACAAGGATGTAGACAAAAATAAACATCATCTAAGAAGTAGGTATGTTTTCCAATATAATGTTAATCAAAAAATATGCCCGCTGCGCGGGCACATTCTATTTGCGCGCGGAGCTTCGCGCCAATTTTGAGTGTGCAGGTACGCTCTCGCACTCGTTTTCGTAAGTTTAATGCGTGCATTTCAACTAAATTTTTTCAAATATCATAAATATTGTAACTTAAATCGAAATCTGTGATTTAAACCTCTGAGGAATTAGTCATATATTGGAACCCAAATTTGTTTTCCATTTGTTTTTAAAGAAGAACTTTAAAGCACCGGCGGTTTCAACGATTACATTCTCAATACGACACTCGCGCCTCGCGCTCGAAAATTATAGCTTACAGAGTCAGTTCTCTTTTAAAGATTAAACGATGCAGACAAAATTGAACAGCATATAAAAAGTAGGTATTTTTTTCAATATAATTTTAAGAACTTCAGTTCGAAGACAACTCTACTATGATTAATTAATCTAGAACATTTTCAATTTGTGTCCAATTGAAAAATATCACTGAGATAATTTGTAAATCTTGTTAAAATCTACTAAAAATAACGCTCTAAACTTTGGGATCTCTTAAAAACAAAAATTGCATATTTTTGAAAACGATCTTTTGGAATTTTTGACAAATTGAAAAATTTCATGGGAATAGTTTCGAAATATATTTTATATCTAGCAGAAATTTGGAATGGTATTTCTTAATCAATTAAGGCCATGTGAGCGTAACCTCAAAATTGTATTTTAAAATTTTTTCAAAATCAACTTTTGGGAAACTAAGTATGAAGCACTAAGAAATGCGGCACTGGCCCTACATTTTTATCTGTATGAAAAAAAAAAAATTTTATAACAAAATTTTTTTTTTTGCTTTTCTTATAATTTATTATAAAACTTTAGGACCAGAGCCGCTATTCTTAGTGCTTTATATTTAGTTTCCCAAATTTTCAACTCAATACCGCGTTTCGTGTGAACGTAAGTTGATTTTGAAAAAAAAAAAGTAGAACAAAATTTGATGTTACGGTCACATGGCCTTAACAACAAAAATTTTTCTATTTTTTGAAATTTTTCAAAATGTTGAAAAGCATATTATAATATTTTTAATTTGTATCAAAATTAAAAATGGCATTAAGATAATTTGCAAATATTTTTGTCGTGTACAAGAAACTCTGACAAAAATGTCTAAAACTCATAAAAAAATGTTATTTCAAATTTTGAAAAAGCTTTAACTTTTTGAATTTTGCTTTGATCGGAAAATTTAACCAGGATAGTTTCGAAATATATTTGATAACTAGTGAAACTTCTGAATTAAATTTCTTAATCTAAAAGAAAAATAATTTTTTCTATTTTTTGAAAATTGTGATAATTGAACCGCCGGATCGTAGAAGGGCATATAAAGTCTGATCGCTGGTGGCGGGAAGGCCCCTCCGCATTTATAAAAACATTTGAAAATTTTAATTTTTCAAACATATATTCTTTATTCGAAATTCAAATGCGCATCTTTTTTTCTACTTGAAAAAGTTGTACCTCTGTGCATTCTTGAAATAATTTCAAAAAACACGAATTTTGAAAACTGAAAAAATTTGGTTTTTTCTCACTTCAACTCGCTCTACTTCACAGAATATTACAGATTTTTACTTCACATTTGAAGGAATTATATTTCGAAGTGTACTTTAAGCGGTAGAGTAGTTTATATGCATTTGTTTTGTTATGAAAAATTGTTAATAATGTTTTTCTAGGTAAGTATACGAAAATGGTTCCAATATTTTCAATCGCAAAGTCTTTGAAGGTTCACTTCAATTGAACAAAGTGTTAATAAACTACGAGTGTTTTATTCTCCCGAGTAACGCCGCGAACACACTACTCGGAGGCGCCTTTTAGCTGGATAGGCACCGCCGTCTACGAAAGTTGGAAAATTGTATTTTTCAACATCAATTAATGTGTTTTTTTATAATAATATAAGAAATTATTTCCAACTTCAAGTATAAAGTGGTTAATCTTTGTATGTAGTTCATAGTTTCCCAATTATAATCATTATGCTCTCTTTCTTGCTCAAAAAGGAAAATAATATTTTTCAACATCAATTTGTTTAAATTATGTGATTATTAGTGATTATTAGTGATTATTAGTTACACATTAATGTGAATACATTGAATGATTAAATGAAATAAATTTAATAATGCACTTTTTGAGCCTAAAATCTTATCCATACGATGTACGAATCTATTCTGAAGATTTGTATGTGCAAAATTGTCAAAATTTTATATTTCTCTGTTTAGGGCAAAGGCTTTGTCTATGTTTACAAAAACTTCTAAGACAAATATGTAGAAGAAAAAAAGGTACAAGAAAGAAAGAGGAAGAGAGAGAAAGAAAGGAGAAAGAGAGCATAATGATTATTATTGGGAAACTATGAACTACATACAGAAATTAACCAGTTTAAACTTAATGCTGGAAATAATTTCTTATATTATTATAAAACAACACAGTAATTGATGTTGAAGAATACAATTTTCCAACTTTCGTAGACGGCCGTGCCTATCCAGCTAAAAGGCGCCTCTGAGTAATGTGCTCGCGGCGTTGCTCGAGAGAATAAAACACTCGTAGGTTATTAGCACTTGGTTCAATTGCAGTGAAACTTCTACAAATTCTAATGAAAATGTCATGCGCTGGAAGTTTTTGATAGCTTAAACTTACGTCGATAGACTTTTTGATTGAAAATATTGGAACCATTTTCGTATACTTACCTAGAAAAACATTATTAACCATTTTTCATAACAAAACAAATAAATATAGACTACTCTACCGCTTAAAGTACACTTTGAAATAAAATTCCTCCAAATTCGAAGTAAAAATCTTTAATATTCTGTGAATCAGAGCGAGTTGAAGTGAGAAAAAACCGAACTTTTTCAGTTTTCAAAATTCGTGTTTTTTGAAATTATTTCAAGAATGCACAGAGCTACAAATTTGTTCAAGAGCGAAAAAAGATGCGCATCTGAATTTCAAATAAGAATATGTTTGAAAAATTAAAATTTTCAAATGTTTTTAAAAATGCCGAGGGGCCTTCCCGCCACCAGCGATCAGACTTTGTATGCCCTTCTACGATCCGGCGCTTCATTATATAACTTCACTAAATTTTAACGAGAACAAAAATTTCATTTGGATAATTTGCAAGTCTTTTACCCATCTGTAAGAAACTTTGACAAAAATTTCGGAAACTTGAAAAACAAATTTTAAAAAGTTTGTGAAGATGCTCTAAATTTGTTAATTTTGGTTTAAAATATCTGGTTAACAAACTTAACCTACATTCTGGGACTCTTAAAAGGTTGATCAACGGCTGTCTCGATTGGACAAATCCTTCAACAGTTAGCGCGGCTACAACATTCAGGTAACCATGCATACAGACAGTCATACAGATGCCGACAAAATGTTATGATTTTCGGACTCTGTGAGCGCTGAAACGCAAAGATCCGTGAACAACTAGAGATAGAACATTTGGACGATTACATTACACTCTCATGAATGAGAATGTAAAAATATGCCCTCTGCGCGGGCACATTCCCATTGCCAGTTCCGCGCGCGGCGCGGGCACATTCTCATTGCCAGTTCCGCGCGCGGCGCTTTGAGTTGAGTTTGAGCGTGCCTAAGGCGCGCGGGTTCGCTCTCGCGCTCGTTTTCGTACGATTAATGCGTACATTTCAACTACATTTCTTCCAATATCATAAATATTGTAACTTAAATCGAAAACTGTGATTTAAACCCCTCAGGAACTACAGTCATAAATAAATTGGAACTGAGATTGTTTTTGAAGAAAAGTTCTCAAAGCACCTTCGGCTTTGACGATTATATTCTCATTGCGACACTGCCGCTTCGCGCTCGATAATAAGTGGTTTATAGTGTCAGTTCTCTTTAAAAAATAAAACGATTTAGACAAAATTGAACAGCATATAAGAAGTAGGTATATTTTTCAATATAATTTTAATAAAAACAACGCAATTTTGTTTATTAAATACAGACATTAGGCCGTAGGCTTTGATTCCGGTTGTACAAACTTATGTTCTAAAAGAACTCTACTATGATTAAATAATCTAAAATATTTTCAATTTGTGTTTAATTGAAAAATTTCATTGACGTAATTTGTAAATCTTGTTAAAATCTTTAAAAAATAACACTTTTAACTCACAGATCACTTAAAAACGAAAATTGCATATTCTTGAAAAAGCTCTAACTTTTGAATGTTGGCCTATTCAAACATTTAACTGGGATATTTTCGAAATATATTTTATATCTCGTAAACGTTTGAATTGAAACTTCTCAATTTATCAGAAAAATAATTTTTTCTATTTTCTTAAGTTTTCAAAATTTTGAAAGTATATAACTTTTCTAATTTTTATCGAAATCAAAAATGTCATCAAGATAATTTGTAAGCCTTTAACTTTTTAATTTTGAAAATGCTATACATTTTTTTATTTTGGTTGGAAATATCTGGTTAACAAACTTAACCTTCATTTTGGGACCCTTAACAAGTTTATCAAAGGCTGACTCAATTGGACAAATTCTTCAAAAGTTAGCATGGCTACAACATTCAGGTAACCCGAGGGGGAAACCACTCTAGAAATCCGCCGGACCGCTCGGTTATTCGAACTGGTAATCCACGGTAATCCGCTTAACGCATAACGCCTTTTTCAGTAGAAAATTAATCTTCCTCGTTAAAAATTCCCGATTTTGGTTGAAAATTCAACTTTATGGTGAAAAATTAATCTCAATTTGTAGGGAATTTAACAATTTTGTTAAAGATTAATTTTTTGTTTGAAAATGCAATTGTTCTGTTCAAAATTCGCCTTTTTGGATTAAAAATTCAACTAATCTGATCAAATAATTCATTTATTTGCTTGAAAATTTAACCATACCGTTAAAAATTGTTTTTTTTTTTATTGAATTCTTTTTTTTTTCAATTGAAAATGTAAGTATTCCAGTTAAATATTCTTCATTTGATTTGAAAATTCATTAATTGATTACAAATTTGACTAGTTTGTTCAATATTCTATTTTTCGTGAAAGACTTATTTTTTGATTAAAATTTTAAGTATTTCATTTTTGGTTGAAAATGTATATTTTTTAGTGAAAAATTCAACATTCAATTTAATTCACATTCAATTCATTCATTTTTCTGGCTGAAGATTCTTGATCTCAGTTGGAAATAATTGGGTTGAAAATTTAACTATTTTGTTGAAAATTCAGTTTTATTGGTCGAAGATCAACTTTTCTAACTGAAAATTTAACTTATATATTTTGTATTGTAAGTTTATATTTTTCAGTTGAAAATTCAACTAGTGAGTTGAAAATTCATCTATTGTTAAAAAATTGTCATTTTTGGTAGAAAATTAATCTTTTTGGTTGAAAATTCAACTACTTGGTTAATATTCGAACGACTTATTAAAAATTCATTTTTTAGTTTAAATGGTTTTAGTTCAAAATTCGTTGTTTTTTTTGTTTAAAATTTATTTTTTAAATCTAGATTTAACTATTCCAGTCAAAGATTCTTCATTTTAATTGAAAATTCATCTCTTTAATTAAAAAATTGACTATTTTGCTGAATATTCGATATTTTTGTAAAAAAAATTTTTTGTAGAGAATTTATTTTTAGTTGAAAATTCAACTGCTTGGTTAGAAATTCATGTATTATTTTTTAAGTCGTCTTTTTGATAGAAAATTAATCTTCTCGGTTGAAAATTTATATTTTTAGTTAAAAATTCAATTATTTGGTTAAAAATTGATCTACTTTGTAGAAAATTAATATTCTCGGTTAAAATTATATATTTTCGGTGGAAAATTTAATTCTTTGGTTGAAACGTATTGTACTTCGAAGAAAATTCAATAATTTTTTGAAAAAGTCTTTTTTTTTTTTTTGTTAAAAGTTCAAAGGTTTTGCTAAAAGTTCGTCTTTTAGGCTTAAAAATTCGACTAGTTTGTTAGAAAAATCAAGGATTTGGTGGACAATAACCATTTTTTTCGAGAAGAAAAAATAATTTTGTTGAAAAGTATCCTTTTTGTTTGAAGAGTTAAAAGGTTTTGTTGAAAATTCTTTTTTTTTGGTTGACTTCAACTAGGTTGTTTATTTTAAATTAAAATTTGTTTAGGCTGAAATATCAATTATGCATTACATTTTTTGTGGAGAAATCGTCTCTTTTGGTTGAAAATTAATCTACTTTGTAGAAAATTTCGCAGCATTGTTAAAAAGTCAATATTTTATTTGAAGATTCTTCATCTTAGTTGAAAATCCATCACTTTGTTTGAAAATTCAACTATTTTATTGAAAAATCATTGTTTTCTAGTTAAATATTTATTTTTGAACTGAAAATTGAACTATTTCATTTTTGGTGAAATATTGATACATTTCATTAGAAGATTCAACTATTTTGCTGAAAATGTATCTTTTTCAGTTGAAAATTGATGTATTTTTCTTAAACATTCGTCTTTTTCGATAGAAAATTAATGTTCTTGGTTGAAAAATTCACTATTTTGTTAAAAAATAACCATTTTAGTTAAGAATTCGCGTAAGTCTAGTTTATGCGGAGTAATCCACCATAATTTCATGTAATCCAGGGTAATCCGTGGTAATCAACCTCCGCTGGACTGCATTTTTAGGAGTTGTTTCCCCCTCGAGGTAACCATACAGATATATACATAAATATACACAGCCAGACAGTCAGGCACCGACAAAATTTTATAATTTTCAAACTATGTGAGTGCCGAAACGTGAAGATCCATTAAAAACTAGAGATCGAATATTTGGACGATTACATTACACTCTCATGAATGAGAATGTAAAAAAGTCTAAATCGCATTATAATTAAAGGCTATATATCTGTTTGAATACTAAATTCCATATTTTCACCACTGTGCGGCCTAGGGTGGTCCAAATTTGTACCTAGTTTGAAATTTTTATTATTTTTTTGTTTTATTTTTGGTGATCGATCACTCCTAATTTGTTCCAGGGTGTCCAACGATTCTTAGAAACGAAATTCAAGGTCTTTTTTAGGTCTTCCAGGTCAAGAAGTCAAGTTTTTCCAGGTCTCCTTTTTTACACCAAATAATGGAATAAACGTTTGTTAAAGATGTAAAAAATGAGCTATTTCATTTTTTATAGGTCAACAACTTTTAAAGAAAGCAGAACCATAAAAAAAGCTTAATTTTTTGCGAACATAAGTCGTCTTTGAAATCCTTCAAATCTTTGTGAATTCGTTGAAATCTCGCAGTACTTACAACTTTGTGAAATCTTTTTTAATTTTTGTAAAATATTTGAAATCCTTGAAATCTGAAATCTTTGTGAAATTTTTTTTAATCTTTTAAAATTTGTATGAAATCTTCCGAATTCGTTTGAAATCTCCTTTTTTAAATCTTTGGAATTCTTATATTCTTTCTATTCATCTGAAATCATTAAGATATTTTTAATCTGTGTAAAATCTTTTGAAAACTTCAGGGATCACAGCGCAAAAGGAGCTCAAAGAAGGGAAAATAGGATGATTTTCTCACGAAAAAGCGGAGAATAGGGAAAAGATTAAACATTTATTTTTATATGCCGAAAAGAACAAAAAAATCTTTTTATAAGAAATGTTATATTTTTATATAATTTTCAATGCCTTTTCAACGATTTCTGCCATTGAAGAATTTATTTTTTTAAATTGGATACACATAGGTCGTTGAAAATCCATTCACAGTGATATAAAAAAGGTCACGTGACCTAAATTATCTATTTTTTTTTGCAACAACTCACGTCCACGCCGAATGAGATACCGAGTTAAAATTTTCGGAAAAGCCTCAGGAAACAATAATCTACGTTTGTATACAAGACTTGACTTAAAATTTGGAAAAAAAATTTTTTGAAGAAATTAAAACCGGAGCAATATCGGCATTTTTTGTGCAACAACTCATGTCCACACAAAATGAGATATCGAGTTGAAACTTTGGGGAAAGCATCAGGAATCAGTAATCTGCGTTTGTATACCTTATTTAGCTCGAAATGTTGAAGAAAAAATGTAATAAATAAAGAAATTATATTCTTCCTTACCGACCGAGAAGAAAATAAGTTAAACTTCTGCCGTAATGCCCAAATGAGCCGGTCGATATTTGTTATTCCAATAATAACGTTTTTTTCTTCCCCAACTCTATGCTTCACCAAACACTGTCTTTTTATATTTATTAATATTTTCCCAAATTTTTTCCGCTTTATTTTAACTTTTATTTTTAAATATGGGGAAAAAAATATCGATCTCAGAACTGGCTGGGTCACGTGGCTAATGTATAACATGGCCTTAAGGTTTGTAATTTCTTCCTTAATATAATTAAACCGTCATAATTTTTGAACCAATAGGAAATATTTTAAATTTGAAAGCGTTAAATTTTTGTTCACCTTTGTCGAATGTCAAACCCACAAGCCCCCCCCCCCCCCCAGCTCCAACGATTTAATTTGTTTTAGCATTTTCACTCCAACCTACTCTTCAGTGCTCTTAAACTCAAATTTAGGTAGGTATATAAAGTGTTCATCTTCTAATACTTATTTGAAAAGTACTATATATTTTGAAATGCTATTGGTACCTTATTTATTTATAAATAATGTATTTAAGTGCTATAATTTCTTTAATCATTATTCAATAGTGGGTCCACTTACTAATTTCATAGAATTTTTCGCGTAATTCAAATATTGTATTTTTAAATATCGTATATTTAAAGAGGAAAGGAGAAAAAGGGGAAGTTTTTTGAGAATAGGGGGAAAATGGGGAATTTCAAGAAAAAAGGGGGAAATATGGTGTGCACGCCTTTTTCAAATCTTTGAAAGCCTTGCAATCTTTATGAAATGTTCGAAATTTTTGTGAAATCTTCGTCAAATCTTTTGAAATATTTCTTAAATCTTTTTTTGTGAAATCTTTTTTATTCGTTGAAATTCTTGAATTATTTGAAATCTTTTAAAATCTTCTGAAATCTTTAAAACCTTGTGAAATCGTTTCAAATCTTCGAAATGTTTTAAAAATCTTCGAAACCCTTTTCAAACCTTTGAAATCCTTTAAATCTTTCGAAAGCTTTAAAAGCTTTGTTAAATTGTTGTGAAATATTTGAAATCTGGTATACACGCCTTTATTAAACCTTTGAAATTCGTGAAATATTTGCAAAATGTTCAAAATCCTTTTAAATAATTTAGAATCTTTAAAATAATTTAAAACCTTTTAATATCTTTAGTAATGTTTTGTAATCTGGTGTAAACTCAAAAAACGAGTGATGAAAATCTTGAAAATTTCTTTTGTATGACCATGGCTCATAGGTACTAATTCAGAAACTGAATTAACATCGAAATTTTCAACTAATAATGTTTATAATTTGTAAGTTAAATACAGTGCAACCTCTGAATAAGACCGTGCTCGGGCTTGTATGCCGTATGGGAATACAATTCCGAGAAATGAGTTACCCCCACCCGCGATGCGAAATAGCCACAAAGAATTCTCGGCTCAACCTCCGAATAGGACCGCTTGCACTCGATGAACTTCACGTGCATGGCAACCTAACATAGATTGCACAGTTACAATCCAGTTTTTTAATGTTGAATTCGTGTAAGTATTATTTTAAATTATTTTAAAATATTATTCTAAATAAGTGCAATATTTATTGTATTACGAGTAAAGTAAAATGTTTATTTGAGGAAAAATACTCAATTTGTAATTTTCAAGAGGTATTTGACAAAATTTTATGTGATACTATTGTTTTTAGTATTGAATTAAAAAATATTTTTTTTTTAACAAGGATTGCTGAATATGTTACTTTGTGTTATCTTTTTTGAGATAATTAAACATTTTTATTAATATATTTGTACAAAAATGTATTATTATTAATAAGTAGGTATTAACAATTGATTAATGAAATTGATTACAACCAATTGAAATTTTCATTACCATACTATTGTTCGAAGCATAAATTAAGATCAACACGCAATTTCAACGAGCGGTCTTGTTCGGAGGTTCGCCACCCAATTCTATGATGCGCGAAGTAGTGGGGGCAACTTTCGAGGGTACGTGACTTTTAGGCGCCAGGACGTTTAGACGCCAGATCCTTTAGGCGCCGGGATGTTTAGGCACCGAGCGGTTTAATCACAGTAAACCCTGAGGTATCAAAAGTTGGAAATTATTTGGTTGTGTGCAACATGTTATGTTATGTATGCTACCCTAGTGGAACAATTTTTACAAAAAATTACAGAAAACGAAAACTATTTTCACACGAATCTACCAATAAATACAATAAATTACAACCAAAATTAGAGGAAGTTAAATTTGAAGTTCTAAAAACTGAACCGCAAATAAAAACACTCAAAGTGAAATACTTTGGATTTTAAACCTTCAAAATTGAATCTTTGAAAAATGTCAATTTAAACGCTCAATAATTTTCGCGTATAAAATGAAAGCTTTTAAAACTTTTCAATTGAATATTTTTTAATTAAGAGCAGTTAAACTGCAAAATTTTGAATTTTAACTTTTACACATTGTACAGTTAAAATGATTTAAAAAGTAGAAATCCCCACGCTATCATTTTCAATGCTATGAATTGAAGAGTGAATCGAACAATTTATAACCTTTCAAAATTATATCTTTTCAAGCAATTTTGAGCTAGGAACAATAATTTATACATTAAAATTTGTTTTGAAATCTTCTTAAGTATTCTCTAAAAATTTCAATTTTTAACTTTAAAATCTGTAACTTGCCTAATTTTGAACAAATTCAGAATCGTCCTGTGAAGTCAATTATTGTGCATTCAGCAATAATCGAACTACAGTTCAATGTGATTTATTATGATAATTATTATTTATATAAATAATTCTTTAATATATTTATCATAAGTTCTTATTAAAAGTGTAATATTGTTTTTAAATTATTGTAGTTTCTTGTAGAAACTCACATATTACATATCTTGTAAAAATTCTTTTCATCAGGATACATGTTTAAAAAACAATGCAATCATTTCTTCGTTAAAATATTTGGTGGCCCTAAAAAGGTCCGATTGTTTTTTCAATGAATGGCAAAGAATATCTTACTTTGTGCTGGTATACTACATGTATGCTACATGTTATGTTATGTATGCTACACATTTAAAGAATAATGCAATTATTTCTTCGTTAAAATATTTATACTATACTATAAATACTATACAGTGTTGGATAAGTTTTTCTTCAAGTCAAGATATCTTTTATTACAATAAGCAATAAGAATTGTATGGCAGACAACTTGATTTGCCAAAAATTTTAGGTGACTTTCTGCAAAGGATTATAGATCGACTGAATTGAATCCTCATAGTTAACTGTTTTATGTTATCCCGTATCGACTTATCATTCTTTTAAAGTTTAAACATAGAAGCTTTGTTGTAATAGCGATCATGTACACCTCCTAATTTAAAATTATCTCATTGCTATATTCTAAATATCTGTCATCCTAGGTCGGAAAAGAACAACTTTTTGCTCCTGCAAGATAATTTCCTGTAGATTCTTGTAGAAAATTAAAACTACAATGAAATATAACAATGTTCAAAAAAGGTAAAAAATCCATCTCAACAATAGAAAAAAGTTGTACTTTTCTGTAATTTTGGTTGTACTTTATTGTATTTATTGGTAGATTCCTGTGAAAATAGTTTTAGTTTTCTGTAATTTTTTGTAAAAATTGGTCCACTAGGATAGCATACATAACATGTTGCAAAAAGCCAAATAATTTCTAACTTTTGATACCTCAGGGTTTACTGTGATTAAACCACTCGGCGCCAAAACGTCCCGCGCCTAAACGTCCAGCGTCTAAACGTCCTGGCGCCTAAACGTCACGTAACCAACTTTCGAAAAAAGATTAGAAGAAGCGGTCTTATTCGGAGGGCTTATTCAGAGGTTGCACTGCACTTTAACATTCTATATTAGTGGAGACGAAATTAAAAACTTATATAATTATTCACAATATTAAAGTCTTTTCATTGCAATCTATAAAATAATGGTTAAAGTCTACAAAAAATGCCTAGAAATCTCTTTATTTATTCTGTAAAAGATAATGAAAAAAATTTCAGTAGCAACATTTCTTCTAAACGAGATGTTTCTTTCATAATTGAGTGTCCGTATGCAATAAGGGCACATACAATTTTCTCGTGCGAAAATTGAAGTAACCTGGAGGCTTTCAACAATATTTTCGAGATTTGATTTTCAAAGGACATATATGGATGTGAAATTTTATTGCCCATCTTTTTTCCTGTAGATAAAAAGTTTGAGCTTTTTTAGTTTACATATGAAAGCCGAAAAACTGACTTTTTGAAAAAAAATTTAATCCGGAATTTTTCAATCAAATTTTCAGAAAATGCGCTTTAGGGTATCGACTGATAGAGTGAAGGGAATTTAAAAAAAAATGTGTTTAATTGTTATTATTTTTTTTTCTAATGCTTAGCGTGAATTGGACTTTTGTATCTTCCAGCGTTTCGTTTATCGAGGGAATTTTGAGCAAGGAAAAACTTCTCACGACAAAAATGCGGAGAAAACTGTGATAAAGTTTTTGGGAAAGTTTCAGATCAAAATATTCAATAGTTTAGGAGTAGTTATGATTTTACTTTCGCTAGTTTTGCTAGTGAGTTTTGCTAACAGTACGATATTAATTAAATTTTTTAGTGAATAACAATCCAATGAACGTAAGTTCATAAAACACTCATGAAATAAAAATAAAAAAAGCATCAAATTATTACGCATGACTTTTATTCAATTTTTAATGAATTAAAAAAAGCTATACAATTTAATCTTATTCAAAAGAAAGAACAGAATAATTTTTTTTTAAATTAATTTTGAATTTTTTTCAATTTTTACGCAAAAAGAGCTAGCAAATAATAAGGTTTGTATATTAATTTTTTCCTTGTGTAGAATTTAATTCTATGAAATTCTAGTAATAAATATTATTTATTCAATTAATTTTATAAATTTGAAAAACCTACTTTATTATGTTCTCTATTAATATTTCAATTAAAATAATTCCACAGAAAGTTGTGCTATGCAAGATAAACGAAGTCGAAATTTTCTTACACTTCATTTATTGGGAGTTGATATAACAGTATAGTAATTCCTAATTTAAATAGAAAGATTATTCAAATATTTACCTTGTTTTTGTAAGTTTTTCGTACATTTCGCGCCCGTTTACTCTTATCTTTGTTCCGTTTTCTATCTCGAAAATCTTGCGGTATATTTTCCATTTTAATATAAAACGAAAAATCGGCACTTTTTAAATTAATCACTAATATTTAGCAACACATACACAAATTAGATCTAATTTAATCTTTACACTCAGATGTGCAATATCCAGTGAAGAGTTAAGGACTAAATGATCTATTTTAATTTAGCGTGTGCATAGGTTTGTTTACAAAGCGAATGTTCAAGGTCGCTTCAAAGTTAAACCGAATGCAAGTATAAACATTAGGACATTAGGTGTACATTAGAGTATGTATCTTGCAGTTAAATCAAAATAAACCGCAAAAACAATTAAAAAATTAATAAAATTCTTGAGTGTTTTATCAACTTACTTTCATTGAATTGTTATTTACTAATAATTTTAATTAATATCGTATTGTAAGCAAAAACTCACTCGCGCGAGAACGTGTCACGGCGGCAAGCCCCAGAGTCCTATAGTACAGACATGCCCAACTCGGGGAAATTTCCTCCGGGAACACATGTTCCGAGTTCCCTACTCTTTCTCCTAGAGAGCGGGAGTGGTGGTAAACGCTTGCGAGAATCTCATGCGTCTACCACCACTCCCGCTCTTTAGTAGAAAGAGTAGGGAACTCTGAACATGTGTTCCCGGAGGAAATTTCCCCGAACACTCAAAAGCTCCAGCGCTGACATAACTAAAAACATAACTACTCCCAAACTATTGAAAATTTTTATTTAAAACTTTCCTAACAACGTTATCATAGTTTTCTCCGCATTTTTGCCGTGAAAAGATTTTCCTTGCTCAAAATTCCCTCGATAAACGAAACGCTGCAAGATACAAAAGTCCAATTCACGCTGAGCATCAGAAAAAAATTAATAACAATTAAACCAATTTTTTTTAGAGTTTCTCTTACTCTATCAGTCGACCGATACCCTAAAGCACATTCTCTGAAAATTTTATTTGAAAATTCCAAAAACTGACGAACGGAGCGCGAGTTGAATTGAAAAACGGATAAAAATTGATTTTTTTTTAAAGTCAGTTTTTCAGCTTTCATTTGTAAACTAAAGAAGCTACAACTTTTTATCTAGAGGAAAAAAGATTGACAATAAAATTGCACATCCGGATATGTCCTTTAAAAATCCAAATTCGAAAATTTTGTTGAAAGCCTCCAGGGGACTTCGTTTTCGCACGAGAAAATATTATGTGCCCTTATTGCATCCGGACACTCAATAATTGACTAAAAGATTTTAATTACTTTTTGATTTTTAATAAAATAACTGTTTCAAAAGAGACAAAAATTAATTCACGGTTCTCGTAAAAATTCAAGGAGATTCCCAGGTTTTCAAGGTTAAAAAAAATTCTAGGAGAATTCCAGGTTCCTAAGGTTTTCAAGGTCGCTGGGCACCCTGTGTTCGTTTTCCCAAAAAAGAAATCACTTTTTTTTTTAATCAGCCAACATTAAACGGTGCGCGGGGATTTTGAAATTAACATGGGATTTTAAATGGGAAAAGCTGTCTTCGAAAAAATGGGACAAAGAAGTAATGTTATCTTTGTAGAAATTAAAGTTTAGTTACTTATTAAAGAATGTTGAAGGAATAATTTCCACCCAATAACTTTAATGTTGAATAGCCAAACCGTTTGTATTGTGCCTGGAATATATGTACCCTAAAATATGCAAAAAAGCAGTTTTATGTAAAATTCATGCTGAAGACGGTATTTGTTTGAATTTTTTATATAATTAATTATTGATATCCGATGACAAGTTTCCAAGTATTTTTGAACTAATTTTCAATTGTTTAAACAATTATTTTTTCAGTAAATCGTGAAAAGTTACTATTTTTCGGGATAAATAATATAGCTGATGAATGTCAAAAATAATATCTTTTGTTTAACATATTTTACAATTGTTTAAATTAATTCATATTTTTATAATTTTTATCACCAAACCGTGAAAGGTTAGTTTTTTTCTCATTAATGACGCAGTTAATAACTTTTCAAAGCAATACATTTTCTGAAGGATATTTGGCAACTATATAAAAAATTTTATTGGTTTAAAATTTAAATAACTTTTCACACGTAAATTTTGAAAATTTACCTCGAAAGTTACGATCTTCTGGAATTAATGACGCAGGTAATGAATTTTAAAAGTGATATTTTTTACGAAAGACAATTTGCAACTATTTAAACAAGTTCAAGAAGAAACATTACAGTTGGCATTCATAAACTGTATCATTTATACCGAAAAATTATAAATTTTCATGATTTCCAGAGAAAAAATTGTTTTAACAAATAATAATTGTTAGAAAATTGAAAAATTTGAGGGCTCTATTTTTGTTCATTAAACAATTTTGGAAGACATCACAATTTTACAATTTAATATTGACCTCTTGTTTTCTGACTGAAGCAACTTATTTACAACTGAAAATTTATTTGAATGGACAAAATTAGTCATCTTTCATGAAAATTTAATCACATTTAAAGAAAAAACTGTTTAAAACTTTGACCCTCTGTTTTCGAGACTTTCCAGCCGCGTTCGACCCTGCTTGAAATGTTTGACAACTTTTATTTCTCCTTGCTTTTCGTTAGTTTCCAAAACAATGTTAATTTTTTCTGTCATAAGAAACTGGTAATATGCAGAAAATGCCAATTTTCGAAAAAAAATGTGAAGGTCAGACATACCCCTTAGACACTCCCACCCCCTCTATTACAATGAGCTAAAAATGTACACATGTGCCTCCAATATTTGAAAACAAAAACAAAAACAAAAATGACGGCGTAGTCCTAACTTAACGAAACATAATCTTGAAGTCACCAACTTGCCCCATCCTCGATAATTCCAGATCTAAAAATAAATTTCTTAAAAATAAAATACGAAACAAAAAAAGTTAATTAAGAATTCCGAAGACTGGACGCTGGTCTCGTATGCACGACGAATATGGAGACGGTTACTTGCGTCGACCGTGTCGCGCGTATACATTGATTGCATTCCCACCATTTTATTTGCAACTGCGGAATCGCAAGGCGGGAAGGGGAAACGCATTGGATCTCGTTAACTTCCAACTTCTAAGTAGGAGGCAATGGCGAAAGTGAAACGCGAAGAAAAACGGTAAAGATGCGACTAGAGCGAACCAAATTTTATGAAAGAAACTCAGGAAGGAAAATGTGTTTATTAAAATAACATAAAAACATATGAGAAATAAAAATAAATGAAAAGTGAAAACAACACGAAGTCCCGACGATCGTACTATTTATTCATTGCGTCTCACATCAAGAATACTCTCACTTTCCAGCCATCATTGTGAATGCAAATAAAAACAAGAATCTCCCTTTTTATTCTATTTCTATTTTGTCTCTGCTTCACAGAATTTTTAGACAGAAGTCAACATCAACTATTAAAAAATGTTTACGAAATTTAACTAATGAACGCTGTTTTGATACTTCTCTTTCATCCTACCATTTTTATTCGTCAACTGTATGCTGAAAATTAGTTCATTCTGTTATGAAGAGATTGAAAAAGTCTAATTCTAAAGGCTGAATTCTGCACCCGAATATCTCCACATCTACAAATCTCGATCAGCTGATTCGCAAGGGAAACCGATCTATCGCGGAAAATCGCACTGCCTTGACATTTGACGTTTCCCGCGGTGGGCGGGAAATCGGAAAGGCACCGATTCCGCCCGAATTGAGTGACGCAGACTTGCCTGATGACAGAAAGTCCATCTCTTTTTTGTCCGCTTTTCGAAAGGCGAGTGCCCGATTTTTAAAAATTGGCTCATTTCTCAACGGCTTCGGAAAGGGAATCGGTCGGGCGGGCAAGTTGGGACCTGCTATGGAGGTGATCAAACGGTCGAGTTTATTTCGCCCTCTTGGGAGCTCTCTATTTTTCTAAAAGCTGCGTAAATCCCGAAAAGTGAAATTAAAAGGATTCTCCTTTTCGGGAAATTTCACAGCGACTTTTTTGAGCAGGGTTCAAAGTCTGTTTTTTAGCCAGTTTCGCTCGTCAAAACACATAGGACAAACCTCACTCACGGCCTTATCCACGGGCAGCCATTTCCTTTGACGGTTGTGTTGTGAAATAAAAGAACGACGATATCGTTCACGGAATCACACTCGCGTAACACTTTGGCGCACCTTTTGGGATCAAGCCACTCCGTTACACGTCGCACCGCGAAAATCTGTCAACGCCTCGCTGCCGAGCTATTTGGATTTTTCTTACCTGAACACGGGTCTTCTACAGCTAAAAGGATTCTTGGCTTCGAATATCGCGACCCCACGCCACTCGTGCGGCATATGTTCCGCCTGCAAGGAAAATGTGACCAGCCATTGGCGCATTTCAGATAAGCCGCAAAAAGTACACCAATCAGCGTGAACCTTTTACGTTTTGAAGAGTTTCTTTTTGCCCCACCTCCACTCGGTTGTCTGCTCGATAAAAGGGCGGGAAAGTGTGTGACTTGTTTTTCGATTCGGGAATATTAATCTACGTTTGGAGAAGTTCGTCCGAAGATTTGACAGAACCTAGGAACAGCTGGTTTTCATGATTGTTATAAAATTTCATCGAAAATTGTGAAAGTTCAGAGGATGTTGAGGTTTAAGATTCTTTGGGTTGGAAGAAAGATCAACGAATGAGGGCAGCACCTGCCGGTGAACGAGCAGCTGTCGCTCGGCAGGGTTACCAAGTTTTGAACAGAAAATCTTGGAATCAAAACAAGAAAACAATCACATATGTTCCAAAGATTAGAATTTATCGTGGAGAATATACTGGGCCTCTGGGCGAGAAGGAAAGATTGTATATTCTTACAGAAAAAAGGAGAAAGTAATAGAAATTAGGGATGGCGAGGGAGTAAAGAAGGCAATTAACGAGAGAATTTGAAGTAAAATAGAGAGATGGGGAATTATAGTTATTTTTCTTTGTAAAATAATTTTATTAGATATAATTATTTTTTTGTTCATATAATCATAAGCATCTTAAGTGTGAGTTTGATTGTGAAAAAGAACATTTTTTATTTTTGTGAAGAAAAATTGGTTGAATATTGTTTTCAGGGTTATTTGACAGCTTTTGGATATTTTTTTATTTTTAGTTGTGTCGAAATATATAAGAAGGGAAGGGATGCGCCGATTAAATGCGCGGTATCAAGTTGATTGTTGCTTGTGGTGCATGCAAACATAAAAGCGATACTGTTTACACACAAATGCACTTGTTCAGGGGTGGATGATAAAAAATTTGATTGTGCCATCTTTGGGCGCCTATGTTTGAAAAATAGTATTTGTTATTTTTTGTATTTGTTTATGACTATTAATATATAGCCACCTTTCAATAGATATGAAAAATTTACAATTCTATTAAATTTAGTAAAACATAACAACTACTATGTTTTCACATAAGTTGAGGCAAATTCTGGATTCAGTTTTATATCAATGAAAAAACACTAGTTGTTTTTTAGTATATTATGCACCTAGGATGAGAAGAGATGCTTTTTCGACGAGTGTATGTTTTCAGTAAAAGTCACACGAGTGGAAAAAGTGCCTCTCCCCCTTGGCGCATTGGATATTTTTTATAACAAATGGATGGTTTCAGACATTTCTCGACATACAGTCATGATTTCAGTCCATATTACATTTTGTATAATGAGGCATGAAATTAATGTTAACCAATTTATGGTAATTTTAGAGTTGATATATCGCAACTTACCATAAATTACCCAAAATTCAATTTTAAAATTTCTATAAATTTGCGGAAATTTATGGAAATTTTCGGTCATTTATGGTAATTTTAAGGTAAATGTGGCAACTTACCATAATTGACCCAAAATTCATTAAAAAAATTTCCGGAAATTTATGAAAATTTTCGGTCATTTATGGTAATTTTACAGGTAAATATGGTAACTTACCCAAAATTCATTTTTAAAATTTCCATGAATTTCCGGAAATTTATGGAAAATTTCGGTCGTTTATGGTAATTTTACAGGTAAATTTGGTAACATACAATGGCGGAGTACTCAAAATTCATTAAAAAAATTTCCCATAAATTTCCGGAAATTTATGAAAATTTTCGGTCATTTATGGTAATTTTACAGGTATATATGGTAACTTTATATAAATAAGCGCAAAATTCTATTATCTGCAACCAAAATTTTCTCACAGTTTTTACGGTTAGCGGGCTGATAATCATAAATTGCAAGCTCATAAATGCATAATTTTCATTATTCACCTCTGACGTCACTTTGCAAGCCATGGGGTGTAAAAAGTACTTCTTACTCCCCAGGGAGAAAAAGTAGAGCTTTAGCCCCGCTTCGAATAGGCGTCGAAAAGAGCTGAAACCATGCATAAAATAATTTTTTATGACACATGCATGATTTCAGCCCTTTTCGATGTATATGAAGCGGGGCTAAAGCTCTACTTTTTACTCCCTAGGGACTGAAAAGTGACGTCAGAGATGAATAATGAAGATTATGCATATATGAGCTTGCATTTTATGATTATCAGCCCACTCACGGTAAAAATGGAGAGGAAATTTTGGTTGCAGTTAATAGAATTTTGCGGTTGTTTATGGAAAGTTACCATATATACCTGTAAAATTACCATAAATTACCGAAAATTTCCATTAATTTCTGGAAATTTGTAAAAATGAATTTTGGTTATTCCATTGTAAGTTACCATATTGACCTGTAAAATTACCATAAATTACCGGAATTTTTCATAAATTTCCGGCAATTTATGGAAATTTTTGAAAATGAATTTTGGGTTAGTTACGATATATACCTGCAAAATTACCATAAATAACCGAAATTTTTCATAAATTTCCGGAAATTTATGGAAATTTTTTTAAATGAATTTCGGGTATTCCATGGTAAGTTACCATATTTACCTGTGGAATTACCATAAATTACCGAAAATTTGCATAAATTTCCGGAAATTTATGGAAATTTTTAAAAATGAATTTTGGGTAAGTTACCATATTCATCTGTGAAATTACCATAAATGACCGACATCTGTCATAAATTTCCGGAAATTTATGGAAATTTATAAAAATGAATTTTGGGTATTCCATGGTAAGTTACCATATTTACCTGTAAAATTACCATAAGTTACCAAAAATTTCCATAAATTTCCGGAAGTTTATGGAAATTTTTCATAAATTTCCGGAAATTTATGAAAATGTTTGAAAATTAATTTTGGGTAATTTACCATATTCACCTGTAAAGTTACCATAAATTACCGAAATTCTCCATAAATTTTCGGTAATTTAAAGAAATGTTTAAAAATGAATTTTGGGTAATCTATAATAAGTTACCATAAATCACCTCTAAAATTACCATAGATTAGATTAACATTAATTTCACGCTTTATTATATAAAATCTAATATGGACTGAAATCATGAGTGTATTTCGACAAATGCCTGAAACCATCCATTTGTTATAAAAAATATCGCATGCGCCAAAGGGGAGAGGCACTTTTTCTCCCCCTAGGTGCATAATATGCTATTTCTGCCGTCTTAAATAATAAAAAGTTACCTTTATATTTGAGCATCTCACAGCAAAAGGAAGACTCCGCAGAGTCGCGAGGAAAAACAAGACAATTATCGTTGCGCTGTCTTGCTCTTCAGGCATTCTGCGCAAGAGTTTCTCTTTCTAAATGTACTTTTCTCGTTTTTCTTCGCGACTCTGAGGAGTCTTTCTTTTGCTCTGACGTACTCATTTGTAATAATGTATATTCTTAAAACCGCGAAACCATTATAATATTTTAATCATATATCGTGACGTCATTGATGAATGAAGCCTTGTTCAAACAAGACGAAGTTTCTCCAAATTTCCCATGTAAAATATATAGGGAAAATCACTTTTCAAGGTTTTTAAAATAACTTCTGAAGGTTTGGAAAAATTTGATGGGAAAGTTTAAGGACCTTAGAGGACTTTTCAACGAAGATTTCTATGTATCAATCATACGGGTTTGGCACCCCTAACGTATGTACCCCCTCGTTGCACCGTAAAGTAACACTAAATCAAAAAATGTTAATTTTATTCAATATGAAATCCATAACTTTTAGCACTTTATTCTGTTGTTTTTTTGTCGAAAATTATCATTGCTGGACTCGTGAAAAATTTATCAATATATTATTTTTAAGTAATTTTTGATTATTAAAACAAATTGCATTAGTTGAAATCATACTTTTTTATCAAGAAGTCGGCTTCTTCTAATAGATACTCTATTAGAGTCTAGAACAACAATAATAATTTTTGGCAAAAAAAAAAAAAACGGGAGGGCACCGTGGGGCGTGTGTTAGGAGTGCATATGATTGATACATCTCATTCTTCGTGGGAAAGTCCTCTGCATGCAAGTGCTCAAACTCGGCTCGAACTTTCCCGTAACATTCTTTCAAACCCTCACAAGTTATTCCAAAAACCCCAAAAAGTAATTTTTCTCCCATGTACTTTACTCACGTCCAAAGTCCAAACTAAAATGTTGTAAGTGTTTTCTGGGTTCAACGGAGATATTCAAGAAAAACCGTTTTTGCCATGAATTTTAGTGTATAAGAGAACACATTTTCATTAATGCAGGTACCCCTTTTGTTTACCACGCATGTGCTCGTTCTGATTTCGCAATAAAAATTTGATTATTTAAACAATTTCTGTTAGAAAATGTACTTTCGGATTTTTTCTAGAATCAAATAATCCAAGATAAGAAATACGCAAAGCCACTTGCTCTGTAGTAGAGTTATCGAGCGTAAACTGTGCACGCAAACGACATCCCAGGCATGCCAGGTGATGGTTGGGAGGCTGGTATCACCGCGGGTGTCTGCTGTGATTTGCGGATTTCTTCGCTTACTTAGACATCTTTACTAGACACGACATATTTAATTAATAGAAATGTGTAACTTTTTACGTAATTCACATGCGCGGAGTTTTGATTTTGTATTCAAAATTATAACAAGAAGCGTCAGTGGTGTAACTCCGATTAAAAAATGTGTGTTCGAAGGCTAGAGTAGTCATTTACGGTTCATTCCTCTGTTAAAAATGTTTTTTGGACTTCAAGCTTTGGAGGCCCCCTGGACCACTTTTCCTAGACAAAATATCCGCAAAGTGCTTTGCGTGTATTATTCCCTTGTATTTCGAGACGTATTCAATTTCCCTTACAAATTTCAGGTAGCGCAAAGTACTTTCCATATATTTTTCCATTGTATATCTTTAATTTGCTATATAATCGCGAATTTAAACATTTATTTTTTATTATAAATACAGTAAACTTCCACGTATTTGAACGGTCTTGAAACGTACACGACGGTTATTTTCGTCAAGTGACGTTCATTGGCTGCCCCGGCCTTATATCGATTCATCCCCTGTAAGCAACTTTTTCAACTACGCATGTGCCAAAAAGCGCGGGTCTATTTGAAATCAATAAATGCTATAAATAATAATACAGATAAATACACCCAACTCTTAGTTTAGTAACTCGCAGTTTAGTAATTCCTAGAACTGCTAGCTCACTCAGTTTCTCAGCCGAGACGGTTGCGACTCTTGCCTGAAAAACACCAGCAGCGTAGAGGGAAGGAGCAGTGCGCGGGTACTTACTGGAGTATATTCCGCAACATTATGCATTCCAATTGGGAACGGTTCAGACGGCCGCGACTTGCGCAGTTGAAAAAGTCGCGGTCCGCTAGCGCATTTGCGCATTATGCATGTTTTTCAAGTGTTTTTGTTGACGTACGACGTGACAAATATAACACTTCCTTCAAATAGTATAATTTGCCAACTGAAAATCAGTATTATAGAATAAGAAAAAAACTTAAATATTTCGCGGAATAGTGAGTTTTATAGCATGACGTCGCGGTCATGATAAGATAAGTCGAAACGTCTGGAAGGATAGCACAGTTCTTAACACAGCAGTGCAGACAACTTTTTGGAGAAAATATTCTAAACGTAAAAGCGAGTTATAAAGGTCTGGATATTAATATTTTTCAAACATAGAATGCTAGGATAGGTGGAAATGTCAGCCGTCAAGAAGGTTAGCACATATTGGACCGGAACTGCACACGCCTTTTTTGAAAAAATTATTCTAAACCTATTCTAAAACTATTCTAATCCTTTTATCGATTGAAGACCTTTCAGTTTCACGAAATACAAGCAACTGTCCGAAATTTGAGCTTAGAGTACCCGATTCGGATCAAATCGATCTGATAAACTAATCTGAAATTTTTGATATTTTATTCTGTTTTGTGACATTGAAAGACCGACAATCGACAAAAGAATGGAACATGACTGAGAAAATACATTCTACACTTGACAAATATTATTATTCGTACATTCATGACTTACTTTTACGTTTAGAATATTTTCTAAAAAATAATGCAACTTTCAATTTATTGAGCATTAAATCATCAAGATGAGAGAACCGCGGGACCTAGAGGGGAGTTAGTGGCTCAGTCAAGCGTGATAAACAACAGGAGGGCCGCACTCACCGCGTTAGTCTCTACTACTCTAACTACTCTAATAAGAAAAACTGTTACAAAACTGTTATTTGATAGGAGAATGATGTTATCGAACTGATAAAGATTTGTTACATAACATATTATGTAACAGCGTTCCAGAATACTTCCATAACTGTTACAGAATCGTTACAGTTTTCTGGGGTTTACATTTTCAGAATCTTATTATTAACTTGTTGTGTACTAACGTTTCCTAGAACATGTTACTTTCTGTTCTATAGCAGTTATTACAGAACTGGTCTGTACTCGAGTTGGCAGGGATGGGCACCCTTTTGTTCATTTTTAACTATTTCAAAATTTTCTTACGGATTTTAAAAGACTCAAAAAACGTCACTTATTAAGGAAAACTTAAAATCACGGCAATTATTATTTAAAAAACCAGTTTTGAAAAACAATAATTTTGTAATCTTGGAAAAGAAAGTTTCGAAAATAATTGGTTACTCTTTTACCAAAAATTTCCAGTGGCTAATCGATCATGCATACAAATAATTTTATGCTTCACTTTACGATTTACATACGGCGATACACTTACCGCTGTCACAAAATAATTTGATAATTTGATTTTTAAGGCTTCCAATGTACCATTATTTTGAGTAGGTTCGAACAGAAATTGAAAAATTATCCTGAGAGGAAATTTGAGTTCAAAAGTTAAAGAAAAAGGTCTATATTTTTGGTCTTCATTGTGAACCTTAAATTATACTTCCCTGGCAGGATTGTGGTGTCGCGCAGTGCGCAGTGCGCACATTGCACAAGACTAAAAACTAGTGTCAAGATTCGAGGTTTGGCTTTGGCATTGGCAGCACTGCTTCTGCTTCAGTAAAAAGCAAGCCGTGCAAGCCGGATTTTATCATCGCTCCGTGCGACGCATATTGTGCCGAGTTTATTTAACCTATTTTCTTGGTGTGAATATACTTTTATCAAACGAATCGTGTAATGAACTCTCTCAAGATAAAAATCCCTGCAACCGCGGTTAACCTCTAAAATCATTTTTCGAGTCTCTGTAAGTGTACAATAGGAGCTCCAATGTTGTGCCGAACCCAGCGGACGAAATTTCTTGCTGTCATCGAAAACGTCTCGTCGAAAAACGAAAATCTTGTGGTTTTTTCGAGTTTTTCCGGTTTTTAACAGAAACTAGTTATCAACTGTATACGGAATATTCAATTTCCTTCGATTTTTGTTTGCGGAAAAACGAACAATTTTAGGCTTACTTCAAGCTTCTTTCCAAGAAAAATGATGTGTGGAAAGTGTGACCTTCGTGGCAGAAAGTTTTTCCGAGAGAAATCTTAAAACTCTGTAAAGTTTAGAAGGCTCTGAAAAGCCGGTTAATTCTTCACATTTTCAATAAAAGAGAAGTGTTGGTTATCTAGAAATTATGAACGGGTTCAGCACAGGGGAAGAGGATTCAAGGTGAGCTTAGCAAATTATGACCATTTTTCGGTTTTCCGTAGGTGCTTAGATCTTCTCATTGAGAAAATAGATAAGCCGGCCGTCGGCGCACGACACGTTTCAAGACGTTTTAGAATTTTTAACGTGCATCTTTCATTAAATTGCTTTCAAATTTATATTCGAAACGAAATTTTTAATATTTTTGGAATCAAGTGTTAAGGAAATCGAACGTTTTTAAATTTATGAATTTTTAAATTCAGTTGTTTTAATATTCTGTAGCATTTTTCATGGGTGTCAGTACAGAACTAGGTAACTAACATTATTTTGAAAAAGGTTTCATTGCATAAAGAGTTCTTATAAAATCTACTACGCTTTATTAAAAGGATTTGTTGAAATTCTCTCTTTTTTTAAATATGTAGTAATAAAAAAAGACTTTAATTTAAGATTTCGCTCATTTGGCGTAGTAATCATTCTTGGTTTTCCCTTGTGTCATGATGTTAATTGAAATTATTATAGTTTATTTAAAAAAAAATTCTTTGTTATGGGCTTTTCAGCGTCGCAGTACGATACCGTCATACTAAATTTTGATTCTCTCGGAACAGAATAATTTTTTGTATCAATCATTCGTTATTCTTATTCCGATTCCCCATATCTCAGAAGAAAGTTTTTATTTTTGTAAAAAATTGATAATTAGATTTTTATTTGCTACCGAAAGCCTATTTTCAAAACGCAGTATCTCGGAAGTTAATTGAACAAAAAATGTAAATTGGAGTTTAAATTTTGGATCGCAATCCACAGACAAGTCTGTTCCAAATTGTGGTCAGGGTCGCTTTGAGATTGTCAACTTCCATATCTATTTCCTCGAAATTGGATTATAGTTAATCCTTAAATTGAATGATTATTTGGATTTTACATACTGTTTTCCGCCCTCCTAACAAAATTCATATGCTGAAATTTCGAGGGCTCTACTGCAGACAGCTCAAGTTCTAGTTCAGTCCGTATACAGCTTCAACTCGCGTTCTGCTCGTATACCGCTCTAACTCAAACTCAAGTCGAGAAATTTAGAAACAGGGCTACAAATATACATGTACATGTTTTCAGTATGATACACTATATTCAAAAATTAAATTTTTCTACCTTTTCAATAATTAAGAGTTCGTATGTGTACCTTTATAACCCTGATACTAAGTCTTTCAAAATATATGATGGACACATAAGTTGACCACCCTGTGGGTTATAATTAGGTATTTTCACTTCAACCACCAGCTAACTTCACTTCGATGAGTGCTGAGGGGAAACAATGGACCAAATGCATGGGACAAAACTTTATTTTTGTGATATCTTCGTAATGAATAATAATTATTACCATTTTATCATTTCATTAAATAGTTCTTAAAAAATAAAAACTATTTCTTAAATACACTTATTTAGGAAAAATTAGTTTTTACGAAGATATTAGCAAAATAGGGCAACAATTGACCAAATCCCATGCATCTGGTCCATTGTTTACCCCTCAGCAGTCAACGAAGTGAAGTTAGCTGGTGTTTGAAGTGAAAATACCTTATTACCATGTGATCACGTGTTGCTTTGTGAATTTGAGTTTAATGTTTGCTGCGTGTTCGTTCCGCGTTTGAAGTGCTTCAATGTTTTTTTATAATTAAAAATTAAATCTCAATAATCTTATAATTCCGTTTCCATGGGGAAAAGTCATTGCTTAATCATAACATGTTTATTGGCAAATGTTCGTTGACAGTTTTATATTAAGGTAAAAACGTAAGCTATTTATACGTACCGTTTTCATTATTTTGTGCCGTATACGAGAGCAGAAAAAAGATGAAGCGGTAACAGAACCAGAACTGAAGCACTCTGCAGTGGAGCCGTCGATTTGTGGCTTCAAATTTAAAATTCAACTAACACGTATTTTAGCTTTTCATTTGACTGGAAAAATCTCCAGAACGTTCAACTTTTGATTCTGGAATCTAATCTGAGGGATTACCTTATTTTAAAATGTCCATCCAAAACCAAGCCAGGACCGTACACGGAGAAAATTTGGTTAGGAAACTTTACCAAACTGTTGAGTACAATTGGGATATATGGACCAAAAGGAGAATGTTTGACATTATTGTAATAATTTGTAACGTGCAAAAGTTAAATAATACATGGCAGTTCTGTAAACTTTAATAGCCAGGGTGTCTTAGCAGACCGGGAAACCGGGAAAACACCAGGAATTTTACTGGACCGTTAAAAACCCGGGAAAACCCCGCGAATTTTGTTTAGGACCGGGAATTTTTTGTATTTGATCAAAAAATCGACTTTTTTCTTTTTTATCTTCTTTTTATTCCATTTCCACTTTATCTACAGTCGCAAGATTCCTTCTTATGCTTATCCTAAGTACCGATTTATGTAATTTTTGACATTCTCATCCTAATGAGAAGGTATTGGATTTATGTAAAATTTGACTTAGTCGGTTTTGATCAAATCTCCACGTTTTGAGGCCCACTAAGTCTTAAAAAAAAAAACGATTTTCACGAAGGTATCTGTCTGCAGTCTGTAGGCGCGATAACTTTCGAAAAAATGATCAGATTGGATTGAGCTTTGGCACACTTTTTTAAGACCTAAAAGAAAAAGACAAGTTCGTTAGCCAGCTATTTTGGATCGAAATTCAAAAAGTTAAAGCATTTTCAAACTTTTTGAGGCCATTTTTTTAAGAGTTGAAAATTCTATGTACCTTAAGGTGGTTCAAAAAAATCGACTTTTTTTTCGCAACCCCCACGTAAAAACTTCCGGAAAGGTGTAAAAAGACGCCTGTGAAAATTAAAGTTCTTAATATTGATATTTAGAGATCGCGAATTTCTATTTCCCATTTAAATAGCATGTGATTTTTTTTTTGAACTTTTGTAACTCTTGAACGGCTTCATGAATTGCTAAGACCATAACATATTCTTGGAGGGAATTCGACACTCTACAAAAAAGTTATCTTATGATTTTTTCATAAATTCACTCCTTCAAAAGTTATTCAAGGTTAATAAAGTTGGACACATAATAAATTTATCGTTTTTTTTTTTAAATTTGTGGCAAAAATTTGAAATTTATCACTAATTATCTTAATAGTTTTTTCGGAAATTTTATAGTTTAAAATGTTCTCTAAAAAACAATAATCTAACTAAAATCATCACTTTATCAAGTTTAACATTGTTTGAAAATTTGTCTTTTATTGTTCTGCTTTTAATAACAAATAACTTTCAAATCATTAAACTTGATAATGTGATGATTTGAGTTAGATTATTGTTTTTGTAGAGAAAGTTTTAAACTATAAAATTTCCGAAAGAAATATTACGATAATTAGTGGTACATTTAAAATATTTGCCAAAAATTAAGAGAAAAAAACGATAAATTTATTATGTGTTCAATTTTAACCTTAAATAACATTTGAAGGAGTAAATTTATCAAAAAATCATCAAAGAACTTTTTTGTAGAGCATCGAATTCCCTACATGAATATGTTATGGTCTTAGCAATTCATTAAGCTGTTAAAGAGTTACAAAACTACAATTAAAAAAAAAAATTCACATGATATTTAAATGGGAAATAGAAATTCGCGATGAGCGACCTCTAAATATTAATATTAAGAACTCTACTTTTCACAGGCATCTTTTTACACCTTTCCGTAAGTTTTGATGTGGGGGTTGCGAAAAGAATGGTCGATTTTTTTTTAACCACCCTAATGTACCTACAAGATTATACTAACAACTCTTTGTGTTTTCTTCAAAAAATCGAAAATTCAAATTTTGACCAAAAAAAAAAAAAATAAAATAAAAGATCAACAATAATCATTTTTTTTATAGGACGCGTGATTTTGGTTTCAATCGTGAAAAATGACATTACAAAATAAACAAAAAATCAAATTTTTTACATTCTCATTCTTATGAGAAGGTATTGGTTTTATGTGAAATTTAACTTAGCCGTTTTTCATAAAATCTCCACGTTTTGAGACCCCCTGAGTCAGAAAAAACGATATTTAACCCTTTAACGCCGAGAATGCCCCTTTGTGTACACCACTCTTTCTGCAATTATAACTCATGCAATTCAAGGTATAAAAAATTAAGACACATATTTTTGAAGCTTAAGATCTCTTCTTTCCGACGGTGGGCATAAAAATGTGATAAAATGTTGTTATTTATGGAAAAATATTGTTTAAACAACAAAAAACACGATGTTTTCTATTTTTTTTTTTATAAAATCGAGTTTTCCGAATGGTTCCCAGTGTGCAATCTACTTGGAACCTTAATAACCGGTGGAATAAATGCCTAAGCTTTCAGAATACATGGTTCCGAGATCAATTTTTGATCTTAGTGTGTTCAAAATGGCTCGTTAATGACAAAATTTTTGCGAAGACATTCATGAATTTTTTTCTCAAAAAGTATTATCTTTTCGAGAAAGTGCAAGAGAAGAAAAAGTTCTTAGAATCACTCAAAGAATACGTGAGAATTTTTCCAGAAAGTTTTAAATTATTTTTTTTGATTTTGCTTTTTGTCAATTTTTGAAAAATTAAAAAATTGCTCCAAAAATTCTAAAAAAAATCCAGGTGAATTCTTTGTTTGATTCTAACAACTTTTTATTCTTGAAAATTTTTGCTATAAGCTCATGGTTCTCCAGAAAAAAATTCACAAAAGTCATCATTCTTGATCATGTAAATTTTCGATGTACCTGCGCTTCGATGGGTGTTTGAGTCTGCATTGGTGAAAGAAGCTGTGGAAAGAAATGAATTTTCATCAAGGCCTAAGCTGGTGAAAAAACACCGAAGGAAGAT
>CAKNXH010059003.1:143616-155856 GCA_932178445.1 Andricus quercusramuli
ATCTTCCTTCGGTGTTTTTTCACCAGCTTAGGCCTTGATGAAAATTCGTTTCTTTCCACACCTTCTTTCACCAATGCAGGCTCAAGCACTCATCGAAGCGCAGATACATCGAACATTTACATGATCAAGAATGATGACGTTTGTGAATTTTTTTCTTGAGAACCATGAGCTTATAGCAAAAATTTTCAAGAATAAAAAGTTGTTAGAATCAAACAAAGAATTCACCTGGATTTTTTAGAATTTTTGGAGCAATTTTTTAATTTTTCAAAAATTGACAAATTGCAAAATCAAAAAAAAATAATTTAAAACTTTCTGGAAAAATACTCACGTTTTCTTTGAGTGATTCCAAGAACTTTTTCTTCTCTTGCACTTTCTCGAAAAGATCATACTTTTTGAGAAAAAAAATCATGAATGTCTTCGCAAAAATTTTGTCATTAACGAGCCATTTTGAACACACTAAGATAAAAAATTGATCTCGGAACCATGTATTCTGAAGGCTTAGGCATTTATTCCACCGGTTGTTGAGGTTCCAAGTAGATTGCACACTGGGAACCATTCGGAAAACTCGATTTTATAAAAAAAAATTAGAAAAAATCGTGTTTTTTTTTGTTTAAACAATATTTTTCCATAATTAACAACATTTTATCACATTTTTATGCCCACCGTCGGAAAGCACGATAAATTTCGAAAAAATGATCAGTTTGGATTGAGCTTTGGCACAGTTTTTTAAGACCTGAAAGAAAAGGACAAGTTATTTAGCCAGCTGTTTTGGATAAAAATTCAAAAAGTTATAACATTTTCAAAATTTCTGAGAACGCGATGAGAATGTATTCGTTAAAGCCGAAGGAGCTTTAACAAAAGGGAATTCACAATTATTAAATTTTAATTTTTGATGGTTTGACCTATAATTTCAAAAGTCCTATGCGAAAATGTGGGGAATGTACAATGATTGAGCGCGAGGCGCGGGATCCAACAGGTGCGCACCCTAGGCGCGCTCAAACTTGGGAGACGTGCGCGCAGTGCGCTATGAGAGTGTGCTCGAGCAGCGGGCAGATTTTTTTCTATGTGTATTATGTTGAAATTCCTATTTCTATGTACACATTGACGTCAGAAAATCACAAAGACATCTAAAACTTGATCGGGGGAAAAATTTGACCGGGAAAAACCCGGGAATTTCAAATTTCCTGATCACTAGATACCCTGATAGCGCAGATTAAAGTTTCCAAATGTACAGTAAAGATTTCCAAAAGTAAACATTAATGCACGTGGTGTAATTTTTAAAAACTATTCTGTCACACATTGAGGAAAAATTGGATAAAATTTCACATAAGTAGAAGCAAGGTTTGCAAATGTAAAGTCAAGCAAACTTTAAATTGTGCAGTGTTAATGATTCCCATAAATTCGGTTATAGAATGACAAATTTCGGTGAATCTTTCTAAGTAAAAAATGTATTATTTACTCGAAAGTTTGGTAAAGTTTAAAATTAATTCTAGCGAAAATTTGATTTTGGTTATGTTATTATTTCCTCCACATTGTATGAAAGTTTATCCGCTGTGGTAGATATTTTCATTTTCGCTACGTTAGACTTTATTCGACAGTTTGGTAAACCGACATTCGAGTCGCAGGCACCCGGCATCTCCCACCATCTCCCTAATATTGCAGGATCGTATACAAGTATTGAGCACCTCGAAGATATTTACTATTTTTTAAATTATGAATAAGGTATTGAATTTTCAACCTATTTATAGTCCTCGTTGGCATTTAGTATTTGATAATGAATATTATTTTTACAATTGCAAAATAAAATTGGAGTTTATTTAAGTAGGTTATTAGAAAGTTCTTTACCACGGATAGAAGTTTACGCCCCTGGCGTAAATCTTAGTGATGCCCTTTCAGTGCTTTTTGCTATGTTAGTGGTTTCCCTACAAAATTTGTAGCTTTTTTTCTTTTAGTGGGATGAAAAAATTATATTTGAATGAGAATAAAAAAGCTTTGATCCAAAAAAAATCCTATTCCGAGAAAATCAAAATTGAAATTCGCGGTAGCACAAAAAAAAAGAATTTTTGTTATTCCATGATACAAATTTAAAAAAAATATCAATACTAGAAAGTTCAGAAAATTAATAGTCCGTTAAAATCGGAAATAAATATGAGCTTAGATTTTATTGAATTTTGTTTTTAAATTATTGTGTCAATAAATAACATTTCGAAAGAAACCTTTTCACCACAACTCTTACTATATAACTTTAGTGTGATTTTGCAAATTTTTGTAATGATAACAGAAAATTAAATTCCAAATTTGGAAAATAAAAAATAAAAATTATTTAAGAACAATTTTTTAGTCTGAAATTTTTCATACGAAAAAATGAATACAAATTTTTCATCAAAACGTCGCTATATAATTTTATTTTAAGAATTCTTTAGCTAAAATCTTTTTTGATATTTTTTAAAATATTTTTTTACCATACAGTGTGATAAAGGTTTTTGTCAAATCTACATAGTAAAAAACTTTCAAGAATGTATGAATAATTATTTAACAAAATGTTTGAAATAATTTTGTAGTTCTACTCAGTGTAATTGAAATAAATTTTACTTTTACAGAAATTTGTATATAATTTGATTAATTATAATAACATTTTATATAATTTGTCAACTGCAGTATTAACCAATGCGAGTAACTCTTTCAATTCTGCATTGCATAGCTTTAAGAAGTTATGTAATTTTTGCAGATTTCATAAAATTTACTGATAAGGATCACCATCGTGTACCGAAATGTTCGAAACAATTCAATTATTTTCAATTTATTTTACCCTAAAGCCAAAAGTGAAAATCAAAATTCTCAAAGAAAATCACAATTAACATATTATATTTTCATACAATATATGCTAAATTTCCGACGAAAAACACTAATCTAACCTAAAGTTTTTCAAAATCCCAAGTTCAATTTTGAATTAAAATAATTTTTATTTGAAATAACCGATTTCTGGTAAAAAAGGGTTGACATAACCTTAAATTGTTCCAAAATTGTAAATCTTCTTTGAAACCTAAATCAACATTTCCGGTGAAAATCACTAGCCTAAAACCTATAATTAAACCAAAGTTTTAATCTTCTTTGAAATCGAATGATTTTTTATAAAAAATACCGATTTTTTACTAAAAAGACCGATTTTCAGTGCGAAACACCAACATAACCTGAAATGGTTGAAATGTTCTAAATCTTCTTGGAAATGTTTGAAATATAATTCATTTTAAACAAAGTCATTGGTTTGAAATGTAATGACTTGTGAAAAATACTGATTTCAGATGAAACACGTACACATAAGATATAGTTGTTGAAAAATGGTACATATTCTTAAAAATCTAATAATTTTTTTATTAAAGATACTAATAATTCCCAACGAAAAACGCAAACATAAAATAACATAAAATTATTAAGAATTGTAAATCTTTTTCAAAATCCAATGACTTTTCTGCAAGATGACCGATTTTTTATTGAAAAACGTTAATATTACTTGAAACTGTTAAAAAATTTGCTATCCTATTTGAGCTATAGTGATTTTTGTTTTACAATACCAGTTTTTGTTATGAAACGTAAACTTAACCTAAAATTGTTAAAAATCGGAAATCTTGATGATTTTTGTTTAAAAATGCTAATTTCCAATTTAAAAAAAAAACCATACAACCTAAAATTTTTAATAAATTTCAAGTCTTCTTCGAAATGTTCTGATTTTATAATATTTTTTTATCTAGCGAAAAGTACTAATATAAAACATGTGTAATATTTTCAATAATTGATTAGACAATTAGAAAGTTTTAATTTAATTGCTTAAAAGTAATGAATATTCAAAAAGCACAATTCGCTTCCGTTAAAAGTCATATGATTTTCATTCAATTAAAATTTACAAAAGCTCATTTTACTCTTTGTAAGCTCCTTTACCATTTTATTCATCACGTTTTTATTAAATATCATATAGTAAATTGTTTCATTTGAAACATGACTTAATAAAAATAATTGTAAAGAAACTTTGAAGGAATGGAATGAGCTTTTGTAAATTAAAATGGAATGGGAATGACGTATTTTACCTAAAGCAGATGCAAAAACAGAAACAGTTATGCAAATAACTACGTATCATAACCATGTAAGTGCAACTTTTTTTAAAACAAGTTTTATTGGCTAAAATTCTACCTCACATTATGGTGAAAGGATATATCCAAATTCGAACCGATAGTGGGGTTTTATCTCGATAAACTGTGATTAATCATAAGAAAATTTAAATCTTTGTATTTGATTACATCCTGTTATTTTAATGGCCGTGTCTACGGGTACCCAAATTTCGGTGCGAATAGCTCCCAGATACAGTACACTCCCGGTAACTGCCAGTCTGACGGGGCTGTAGGGGAGTATAATTCCAAAAATTTGGCACTTATTGAGTACACCCATTCTACTCCGTGGTATAACCACGCTACGTTGGATCTCGCACTTTAGCACATGCGCAGATACTTCGCAGTCGATTGAGTGGGAGACACAATGGAGTGTGCGTTAAAATATGTGTGGAGGAGAAGTATGCGTGTGAACTTAGCCCCCCACTTTCAAAATTTCGAAATTTTTTTTAGTGTTCTGACATCCTTTTGAATAGTTCTACAGTTCCTGATCACTTTTAGAAATAGTTCCGGCGTATAAATACTATAAAAATGGATTTTTCAAAATTGGGGTCTAAGTTCATGTTGATCCGCACTTTTTGAAAGACGAAGTTTTTTATTGAGTTCTGGATAGATTTAGCATAGTTCTCGAGTTCCTGATACTTATTGGAAATAGTTCCCAAAAATTAGACCCAAACATTTTTTTTCTTCAAAAAATAGAGCCAGCCCCCCATTAAAAAAAATCAACTTTTTCTTTAATATTCATGTATTTCCAAAAGAGTTCTAGAGTTCTATAACAAAATAATTTCGAAAAACTTGAAAACTCAAAAGTTACACAATTTCGAAAATCCCAAAATTACAGAGAAATTTTTCGGAAGAGTTCCAGGAGTTCTGATCAGAGTTCTGGTATCCCCCGGAATAGTTCTAACGAAAAGTCCAATAAAATTTTCCGATAAACTCAAAATCCAAAAACCTACAACACTTTACACATACCCAACAAATTTTGAAATTAAACATTTTGAGAGTTCCAGGAGTTCTGATCAGAGTTCTGGTAGCCCCCTGAATAGTTATAATAAAAAGTCTAATAAAATGTTCCGATAAACTCAATCCAAAAACCTACAACACCCAATTAAATGGTTTTTTTAAACCATTTAAATGGTTCTGGATGTATTATCAATTTGTACAAAGGACCCCGTACCAAATGTACAGAAAAAATTCAAAGGAAAATAATGTAAAAAATGGACAGTTCTTGCTATACTCCTTTACCCCACAAGAATATACAACAACCCTTGAGGTTTTTGGATTTTAAGTTTATCGAAAAATGTTATTGGACTTTTTTTGTAGAACTCTTCAGGGGGCTACCAGAACTCTGATCAGAACTCCTGGAACTCTCAAAATTTTCAATTTTAAAATTTGTTCGGTATGTTTAAAGTGTTGTAGGTTTTTTATTTTAAGTTTATCGGAAAATTTTATTAGACTTTTTGTTAGAACTATTCCGGAGGATACCAGAACTCTGATCAGAACTCGTGGAACTCTCCAAATTTTCAATTTCAAAATTTGTTGGGTGTTGTAGGTTTTTGGATTTTGAGATTATCGGAAATTTTTATTAGACTTTTTGTTAGAACTATTCCGGGGGATACCAGAACTCTGTTTAGAACTCCTGAAACTCTCAAAATTTTCAATTTCAAAATTTGTTGGGTATGTGTAAAGTATTGTAGGTTTTTGGATTTTGAGTTTACCGAAAAATGTTAGTGGACTTTTTTGTGGTTCTATTCAGGGGGCTACCAGAACTCTGATCAGAACTGCTGGAACTCTCAAGATTTTTAATTTCAAAATGCTTGGGTATGTGTAAAGTGTTGTAGGTTTTTGGATTTTGAGTTTATCGAAAAAATTTATTTAAATTTTCGTTAGAACTATTCCGGGAACTACCAGAAGTCTGATCAGAACTCCTGAAACTCTTGAAATTTTCAATTTCAAAATTTGTCGGGCATGTGTAAAGTGTTGTAGGTTTTTGGATTTTGAGTTTACCGGAAAATTTTATCAGACTTTTTGTTAGAACTATTCCAGGGGATACCAGAACTCCTGGAACTATTTCGAAAAATTTCTTTGTAATTTTGGGATTTTCGAAATTGTGTAACTTTTGAGTTTTCAAGTTTTCCGAAATTATTTTTTTATAGAACTCTAGAACTCCTTTGGAAATACATGAATATTAAAGAAAGGTTGATTTTTTAAAAAGTGGGGGGCTGGCTCTATTTTTTTGGAAATTTTTTTTTGTGTCTGATTTTTGGTGACTATTTTAAATAAGTATCAGGAACTCTAGAACTATGCTAAATCTACCCAGAACTCTAAAAAAAACTTCATTTTTCGAAAAGTGCGGGGGAACGTGAACTTAGCCCCCAATTTTGAAAATTCCATTTTTATAGTATTAATTATACGCTGGAACTATTTCTAAAAGTTATCAGGAACTGTAGAACTATTCAAAAGGATGTCAGAACTCTGAAAAAAATTCGAAATTATGAAAGTGGGGGGGGGGGGGGCTATGTTCACACGCATATAGGAGATGTGGCAAAAATTGGAATTTACGGAGCTTGCAGGTAGCGGGAATGTACTGTACTACTTTGGCTATTAGTACCGAAATTTCGGGGATAAACTTTCGAAAAGCCGAGTAAACATAAAATCAGAACAGAAGACGAGAAGAAAATACAAAACGGATTTGAAGGAATTATGAAACTTATTTAAACTGATAAAGGAAAGTAAAAGTACAGAGTTTGTCAGCAAGAGAAACAGCAAAGGTGAAATGCTATATGATATAGACGGGACAGTAGACTCTTTTAAAGAACTATTAGGAGGTGAAGATATAGGGCAACAAAACTACGACATTGAACATAATGCATTAGAAAACCCAATTGAAAAAGTCAGTGTCACTGAGGTCAGAGATATAATTAAGAACTTGAAAAACGGTAAGGCTGCTGGTATAGACAGTATTAGCGCTGAAATGCTTAAATACGGTGGCGAGTACATACCTCACAGGTTGTGCGAATTGATAAATTTATGTTTCGAGACAGGAGAAGTCCCAGACGATTGGAGAAAGGCGATTATTGTACCAATATATAAAAAATGAGATAAAAGCAACTGCAGTAATTACAGAGGTATCAGCCTACTAAGTACCGTAAGTAAAATATACTCAAAAATACTTATTCGTAGGGTAATGGAAATTACAGAAGAGAAGATATGGGAAGTCCAAAGTGGATTTATGCCAGGAAGATCATGTACAGATCAGATATTTAGCCTAAGACAGATCACAGAAAAAAGCTTGAGAGTAGGAAAGAAAGTTTTCTGTGCATTTATTGACCTAGAAAAAGCATTCGACACGGTAAATAGAAGTAAACTTTGGGAAGTCCTTAAAGAGTATGGAGTGAATGGAGGGCTCCTACAAGCAATAAAAACAATATATACGGGTAGTAAAGCAAGTGTAAGGGTAAATGGGAAACGGAGTGACTGGTTCGATATTATGCAAGGCGTGAAACAAGGATGCGTTATGTCCTCGTGGCTATTTATCATATTCTTGGATAAGTGTCTAAGAACTGCCCTCTTCGACGAAAAAGGTATAGATCTCGAAACCGTCAAAGTACGTGGGTTGGCTTTCGCAGATGACAAAATTGTTATGGCAGAATCAGTCGAAGACTTGCAAAGAATGTTGAATAAACTTAATACAAGCATGAAGAACATGGACCTCAAAATTAACGTGAATAAAACGAAAGTCATGGTGTTTGAGGGAAAAAGTGAGAAAGCAATATGCAACATTGTCCTTAATGATGAGAGATTAGAACAAGTTGACAAATACGTATATCTGGGTAGCCTATTCACTAGCGACGGAAAAATAGCTGGGGAGTTAGATAGGCGCATAAATAAGGGTAAGCAGGTTATCGGTAGAGCAGGGTCTATTCTCAGAAATAAAAACATACAAAAAAAGCTGAAATGGCCATTCATAATTCTGTATTCGTACCGACTGTACTATACGGCAGCGAGACATGGACCTGTCAAGAAAAGGACAGAAGCAAAATTAACGCGATTGGCATGAAATCTCTGCGCACAATATGCGGGAAAACACTGATGGACAAAGTCCGAAACGAGATAATCCTCAAAGAATGTGGTGCAAAAGAGATAATAGTGGACACATGGGAAAGAAATCAGTTAAGATGGTTCGGTCATCTTGAAAGAATGAAAGATGAACGACTGACCAAGCAAGTGTATAAAGGTAGAGTAAATAGAAGAATGTCCAGATGTAGACCACCGAAAGAATGGTTACAATCTGTGAATGAGACACTAATCCGAAGAGATATAAGAAGCCATAGAAACACGAGAGCTTGCATGAAAAAATGCATGGACATGAAGGAAGCTAGTGTAGTATGCCAAGACAGAAAAGTGTGGCGACAAATAGTTTGTAAACAGAGTGAAAATAGAGTGAATGACGCCTGAAACAAAGTCCTTGGATACTAATGGGCCCAAGTGGGAAACCACACACAACAATTTTGTGAGGCTCTTCACTTATGGTGATTGCTAGAGAGATTGTTCAGCAACCTGGGTCTGAGCAGTGTTGCGGAACGAACGTGTCATTTAAATAAATAACACGAGAATTCCTGATCAATCTAAAATATCTATACCTTACTTCTATATACCTATCTACCTTATACGTATACACCTATCTACCTCATACCTATATACTCAGATACACACTACTATTTTCCAATCGAGCAATTCACGCCTACCCCGAAAGGGAAATGGCTTAATGGTATAATAATAATAATTTGCTTTTCGGAAGTTTACTCTTGAAATTTGGGTACAAATATACCCAAAATAGTATCTGACAGCTATTCGTACCGAAATTTCGGTACAAATAGCCGAAGTCGTAGTTCGGAAATATTTGTACCGAAATTTCGGTGCACGTTGACACTTCCTATTATAATAAATATTTACAAAATAGAAATGAACTGCATATTTTGTATACAAATAACGCTGATATAATATAAAATCCATTTTTTTAAAGAAGCTATTTTTTCTATTTAATTTTTCACTGTTCAGCCATCTATTTCTTTCGTCAAGCGTTTATAATCTTCCAGCCATATATTTTATGTTGACTAGCACGGTTTCGACAGCAGTATATTTTTGACGAGCTGTATCTCGAAAAATATTAACTTTTTCAAAAATTTGTTTATTGATATCTCTAGAGCAGCATCAAATCTCAAATGGAATTTCTCTTTTTATTTTATCATTCAATTTTGGAGATGGTTTTTTTCTTTCTCCTGAAAAATGTATCCCGACGGTCTTACATGCTTTTGCCGCCACACCCTTTATTTGTAGATCTAATTTTCAAAAAGATATAAAACAACTTCAAGTAATGAAAAGTCAAATTAAAGAAATGAGGAATTGAAGAGCATCAATTTTAAAAGTGGCCAAAGAGAAAAAAAGTTAAGTAAATCACATATTGTGTAAAGTTCTTTGATTTTGTATATTTAAATATTTTATCACTGATTGCCGTAAAGTTGACAATTTTAGACAATATGATTTTCAAAAACAACCAAATTTTCAAACCGCCTAAAATATTTTTAAAAATTTGAGGATAACCCGAGAGGGTATGAAAATATAAAAATAAAATATCAAGGAACGTATTTGTGATGTATATGAATTTTACACAAAAAACCTGTGGGACAGACTTCAAAGTGATTTTGAAAATCCTTAACTCAAAAATATTTAACTCTACTTTTAATTTTTATCTTTTCCAAGTTAATATAAGTAACATCTGTAAATTTCAAATATTTAAAAAATGGTGTAAATATTATTTGACAATTTTTCATTTTAAATTTGCATCTTCGAATAGGTGCGTAACAAGACATTTTGCATACTTTTTTATTCATTATCTTTTTTATTTATATCAGTGATTTCTTCATGCCTTTTCTGTAAACACACCTATATTTTTTACCAAGCCATTGACCGCGCTTTTCCCAACTGTTCAGTAATCTTTATCTAAAGTTTCATATATTTTACAATTATGTGCATTAAAATGTCAACTACCAATTACAGTATTAATTAAAGTACAGTTCAGAAGATATTCGTGCCAGTTTGTCACACTTTCATGTTTGTGAATGAAGTATTACCGAATTTCGTTTTACCATACTAGAAATGAAACTTTATCAAAGTGTCCGTATGTCCCAACTTTACCCAACTATGTTTGGTAAAGTTTATCGAACTATTTTTCTCCGTGTAAGCAAATACAAAACTAAAGGGCATTGAAACCTTGACCCAACCTCAAAATTGAATTGCTTCAACTCCATAAATACTAGAATTAAATCTTTTTTAGATAATTAGGGTCTATTCCTGTTTTGAATAAAATCTATATTTGTACTGCAAAATTTGGTAATTTCAATAGTTTTAGTGTAAAATGACTGTTTTGGATGCTCGAGTTATAGATAAAAAAAAAAAACTGAACCCAAAAACTATTGAAACTAGCCAATTTTTCACTCCGATTACAGATTCAATTCAAAACAGGGATAGGCTCGAATTATATAAAAAAGGTGTAATTCTAGTATTTGTGGAGTAAAGTGAGGCAATTCAGTTGTGAAATTGGGTCCTGGTTCCAACGCCATTAAGGCGCACTGTAATTTAAAAATGACAAAACAAATTGAAAAAGCTACATTCAGAACTTAAAAAAATAGTTTATTTTTGTCATTGCATATTACGGCCCTATTTTTTGCTTGCTAATTACTAATTGAATAATCTGTTCCGACTAATATTTATTTTATTTTCCACGTTATCATCTAACTTTCTTGTTAAAATTTCACAGATTTAATCAAATTCACTGATGAGGGCTACAATTGTGTGCCGAAACGTTTGAAACAACATAATTGTTTTCATTTCACTTGACCCTAAAGCCAACAACCTACATCAACAATTTCTGCAACATTTATTTCAAATAATTTCATTTGTACCATTACTGTAAATAAAAGGTAATTTTCTTACTTGGATGCATAAAACATTCTATTACTAGTTTTAAACTTGTGAAAATTTCAAAATCACATAAAACGGTTAAAGGAGATATTTTAAACTGAAAACGTTACAAATTATATACGTTTAAATTGAAGGTATTGAGAATTTAACTGTATTTTAAGCTTCAATAATTTGTAATTTGAAGACATGAACTATTTAGAATTAATGCTCGAATTCGAGAAATTTCAATTGCACAATTCTGAAAAATTGTGAAAATTTGTAATTTTTAAAAATGAAACATTTAAAGATCAAAATTGCTTTAAAATCTATATTTGATGCTAGAATGTATTGTAGTTATTTTCCGTTTGAAATCCCAACAAATTCGAACGATTTGCAATTTAATGAAATGTTAATGTGCTTCTTCCCTAAAAATTCTTTCTTTCAATTCGATACTACATTTTGGTTTAAAATACCAAGAAAATAATCTCGTTCAACGCGAAAGGTACAAAACTCCTGCAATCGGTGTACAAGGTTCATTGCAAATCACCCTGTTGTCACCTTGCAGTAACTGCAATCACATTGAAATTTCACAGTGCAACCGAATTTCGAAGTTATGTACCCCTCTGTTCAACGTCAATTCTTTAAAATTAAGAGCAATTGTTAGAGAATTTGCATGCATTTTTATATTTTTATTTAAAAGTTTACACTCGAAACTCTTGATAAGAATGTTTGTTTTTTAATTTTAAGTACTTATTGTTTATTTCTTGTAATCATTTAACCTAAAGTACTAAATTTAGTTATTATTCTCAATGTGCTTGAAAATAATCATACATTGTGTGGAGTAGAGTTTGCGAATCTTTTTTTTTAATATCCTTGTGCTATCATGAATTAAAAATATTTAACATTACAAACTTCAATAACTGTTAACATGCTAAATAGTCATACAAAAACTGAATGCGGCACGTGAATTTTTCGAAAATACTGATTAACCAATCGCTTACAAGGACTACCCATATAACTGATGCCCGTATAAATCGCAAAAGTTGCTGTTTCCGCAAGCTTTTCCTCCTATTTTGAAAACCAAATAATATTCAAACAATATTTACTCATTTCATGT
>CAKNXH010059003.1:155956-194401 GCA_932178445.1 Andricus quercusramuli
AAATTTTTGAAATTTTTTAAAAATTTGAGAATTTTCAAACTTTTTAAAAATTTGAGAATTTTGAAATTTTCGAAAATTTGGAAAATTTTTTTAAATGTTGAGAATTTGAAAATTTTTGAAAATTATAGAAATTTTTACAATTTTTGAAAATTTAAGAAATTTTGATAATTTTTGAAATTTTTGGATATTTTTGTAAATTCAATAAATTTTTGAAAATTATAGATATTTTTAAAAATTACTCAAATCCCCCCAAAAATTTCAAATTTTCAAAAATATCCAAAATTTTCATATTTTTCAAAAATTTTAAGACGAGCAATTATCAACCGGCTCAGTAAAAATCTTGTTAACCGGCGCTAAAAGTGAATTGTACCGATTCGACTCGCCACGTCAGACCTCCCTTGTGATACATGATAATCGGGGGCAAAGAACTTGTAAATCATGCCCTTGGTGTATAAAGTATAATGTGCACCATGGAATTACGTCGGTCATTACGCCTTGTGTGTTTGCAATACTCGTCTCCGCCTCGCGCTTCGCGCTCGTCTACGACTTGTATTGTGAACGCACACGCGGCGTATAATGACCGACTTAAGTTCCTTGGCGCACAATGTACACAATGCCAATTAAACAAAATATTGAACATGTCAAATTTTCTAAAGTTGAAATCGTAGAAACATGTCATTCCTAAAGCGTCGAAATCGTTTAAAAAAGACAGAATTCACGATTTGGGAACGCTTTAAAAAGTTTGACAATTTTCCTTTTATGCTAACAAAATACTTTGTCGTGTACAAAATTTATTATTTAAAAATGTGCAATTATTAACTAAATTTAAAAAAACGTGTTTTTACGTTTTCAAAAAATTGTAGGTATCTTGCACAACACATTTTGTTCACTTCTAAGTTTTTATAATTGTTAGTATCAAAAACTATAATTGAAAAAAATTCGTAATATTTTAGCGCTTTGGTAAAATTTTATGAATTAATTCAAAAACCGAACAGAAGACATTAATTAACATTTTTTCTTCTTTCGGGTACCAAACCACAACTTTTTCTGCTCGTTTTTTTTCATACGCTTAATTCGACTTTCCGTCGTATAATTTGGTCTAATCATCAGTTTTTCAGTGCAAAATCCAGACCTTTTCAAAATCAAAAAGCACTGTCCTTACGAATGGAACTGTTAGCCTATTACTTCATGCAAAACCCCAGGGTCGTAGCTTTAATAGTTTGTTTTATAGGCAAACAGAGATGCGAGTGGACATCGACATGAGAGTACGAGGTTTTTCTATGAAACCCTAAAAAATGAAGATAGTAAAACAAAACTAATAAAGTTTTTACACGGAGAAAATTTGTTCATTAAAATTTACCCAATTAGTTAGGTAAATGGAGGACATTACTGCATTTAGATAAAGTTTACAATTATTTTAGGATTTAATACAAAACAGAACTATAAATAATACAAAAGAGTTATGTAAAATCTCAAGTCCAAAAGTGAAAATTCTGATATGTAATAATTGATATAAGGGTTGTATTATTTGAATACCAGTATATTATAAAATAACGCGAAGTATTGTAAATTTTTATCAAATGAATGATAAAGTTTACTTTTGTGTGATATTAAAGATTCACTTAGAAGAAAGTATAGATTACACAATTTTTAAAGAGATTTTCACTTTCATTAGGAGAGGAATTACACAACAGTGAGGTAAAATGAGAGTCGCTAGGTACGTCAACATTCTCAGGGCTGAAGTTTAAAGCCAATTCCCCCGTAGACACTTTAACATTTTTAAGTTTCGGTTTATATTGTAGAATTTGAGTAAATATTCAAATATAAAGATTATCCTGTTCTCTCAGTAGATAATACTCATTAAGTCACTAAATAAAAGTAGAATGTATTTAAAAATTGACGTATAAAGATGCGGGTGATGAAAAAACATCGAACGACACTGGACAACTGATTTCGAACTTCGAGGCGGGAGATCCCCGAAGACTAATGTTTAAAAACAAGTTGAATTTCTAACAAAATAAGTGAATTTTCAACTTGAAAAGATCAATTTTCTAGTAAAAATGAAGTAGCTACCTTTTTCGTTGTAAAAATTATTTTTTACAACAACAAAAGAACATATTTTCATTAAAATTTGTTCAATTTTCAACAAAGGAAATAAAGTTGCAACTAAAGTAGTGCATTTTCAAACAAAAACAAACAAAAAACAACATTCCACCAATCAGGTAAATTTCCAACCAAAATGATGAATTTTCGATGAAAAAAAGACAAATTTTCAACTAAAAAATAAATTTTAAACAAAGGATAGAATAGTTTAATTTTCAGAGAGAGAAATAAGTTTGTGAACAAATAAAATGAATTTTCAACAGAATAGTTAAATTTTCAACCGAAAAGACGTAATCGAAAAAATCGAAAAATTGAGTATATTTAAATTTTTAGTTGGAAAAATTAATTTTTAAAATTTTATCTAAAAAAGTTAATTTTTAATATAAAAAATAATTTGCTACTGTAGAAATGAAAATTTTAAACAAGGAGATTAATTTTCTACCACAAAAGAATAATTCTTAAGAAAATATATGAATTTTCCATCAACATTTTTCATTTTTGATGGAATTTTCAACTCAATAGTTGCCTCTTCAACCAAAAAGGTCGAAAATTACCAGAAAATAAATAAATTTTCAACTAAATGGATGAATTTGCAACTAAAAACATACATTTTTAACAAAGTATAGAATAGCTTAATTTTTAGTTAGAGAAATAAGTTTTTAAGCAAATAAAATAAATTTTCAACTGAACAACTGAATTTTTTTACCAAAAGATTAAATTTGAATGTAAAAGAATCTCGATAAGAAATTTAGTTAAATTTTTTGTTTAAAAAATTAATTTTCAATAAGAAAAAAATTTTTTCCACAAAGAAATTAAATAAAATACATGAATTTTAACTAAAAAGTTTAATTTTCTACAAAAAAAGACAAACTTTCAACAAAATAGATAAATCATTAACTGAAAAAGCTAAATATTCAACAAAAAATATATTAGTTAAATTTTCAGACAGAGAAATAAGTTTTTGAGCAAATAATCTCTACCAAAAAGATCAAATTTCTATAGAAAAATTTCAAAACAAAATCGAGTTGACTTTTTAGTTGAAAAAAAATTAATATCAATAAAAAAAAAAACTAATTTTCCACCAAAAGAAAGAATTGTAAGTAAGTGGAAAAAGTTGTCATTCATATTGAATTCACTGGAGGAATTTCCTCGCTATAATAAGGAAACTTCTGTAAATCATGTACATTGTACAACGTTCTCAAATAATATAAGATTTTCTGTAAAATCTATTAAAAAATGTTGGAAAATGAACCGAGTTCTTTTTCTAAAGAAAGGGTAATTAGTGCGCGCATAGCACGCATAATGTTCTATTATTTTTAAAAAGCAGACCATGCAAAAGTTTAAAGTATTGAAAATTAAATAATTTAAAGCTTCAAGGTTATAAAATATCAAATAAAAAATTATTCAATGTTTTTATTCACTTCCTACAAATTTATAAGCCCCTTGATTAAGAAAATGTTACAATAACAAATTTCGATCAAACGGGGACCAGATATTTTTTTGTACGGCCCTGACGTACTTGTACTTTAACTTTATAGCCGAGATTTTTTTCTCGATATTCTAACTGTTAGGTTAGCCGTGAGGTTTAGTTATTAGCCATAGAACGCGTTAACCGTAGCTTAGGACCTTAGGTGGTTCGAAACCCGTCACAGCGTTTTCGATTTTTAATAGCGTTAATATCGTTAGAGGCGTGCGACTATATCGTATGTAATGTATCGTAATTTAATGTAATTGTTCAAGTTAAATGGTGTATATGTACCAACAATATACTTATGAATTGTATGATATGTATAAGCATGTGTTTGTTAGTAGTGGATGACCTTCCACAGAATCAGTTTGTAGCAAGAATGTTTTTTTTTGCTGGCGCACGAAATTTTACATGACTGGGATGTAAAATTCACATATTTAGAGAGGTAGACTTTGTTTTCTAGGATTGAAACTGTACCTAACAGTTCGACTCATTTTACCTAACTGGTAGGTAATCGACATCTCATTTTACCCAACTATCAGGTAATCTCTAATATCTTGTTGTATTATTTCTTACTGAATCGCGAATTAAATTTTAATGAATTTATATTAATAATTCATATTTTCACATCAAATATTACCCTATTTCATTTTACATGACTGAAAGTGAAATTTTAATATAATGCCTTAATGTCCTCCGTTTACCGAACTAAGTTATGCAAAATTTAACACACAAATTTTCTCCGTGTAATTAAAAAAATTCTTTGGTCAATTTTAGGGGAGCAGCAGATCAAATTTGCTGCCTGATTGAGGAAGGTGAGAGATGTGTGCGACCAGCTGGAAATGCCTCATACAGTAAACGCATTCAGAAAACAGTCACTCAACGACGACTCAAACTGAACCTCGAACCTACGGTATGAATTGTTTTTGCATTTGTTATAAAATAGTGGGCGTCCGTTTGAAAAGTTAAGAATATACATACTTGCGTTTTTCTGAGACAGCGTCAAAATTATTATTTTCGGGTTGAGTGAAAGATGCTACGATAGGGCCTACACTGAATCTATTGGTACTTTACTCATGTCTCGAAAGCAACCGGAAGGAGGTATATTTCATGTTCGAAGAAAAATGATTGTACGTGTGCTCATGGCTATCGCCAAACTTAAGATGCATTTTCCTCAGAAAGCGGTTTCTTGAAATTCTAACTTGAACCCTTTCCCGGCGATTCGTTTTTCGATTAATAATTAAAATTCGTTTTAATTAATTAATATAATATACCGAACATGAGAGCCCTTTGCATACGAACGCTCACAATTCAAGAATTAACAATACAAAATATAGTAGAAAAACAACCGCCCTAACATTTTTTAAAGCAAATGTGTATATATAGAAAAAAAGAGATTTATTATTAGAGAAAGTGAATAATGATTCGTTTTTTTTGTAGGCTCGTCACATATACATTTGTGACTCCCACAAGCTCATGATCCAATATGCGAGGACTAAACAACAGCAGCGAAGACGCAAAGATTCTGAGGACGATTCTGGAGAAACGGACAACGATCTGCCAGAAGTCGACCTTTATCAGCTGCAAATTGGAACTTTAAGGCGATATAAGCGTCATTTTAAAATTTCAACAAGACCAGGATTAAACAAAGCCCAGCTTTCTGATGTTTGTATTTTTCCTGATTTTTTTTTTATATAAAAATTTCCTCGTGAACATTGCAATCTTATTTAAATAATCTCAAAAAATACCCACTGTATAACATGAGTCAGAAATAATTAACGCAAGCAATCATGCATTTACACAAGTCCCACGCTTCATGAAATTCGATTTGATTCATAAAATCTAAATTCTTCGAAATTTCTACCATCTCAGTTTGAAATTGTAGAGTTTAAGTACATTTCACTTTGTTGTTATTTATAATTGTATAGTAATTAGTATAGTATAGTGTATAATGATAGTGAATAATTAGCAAATACATTTGGTTCCTCATAGAGGATGCATTAATACTTCTTTTTTTAATTATTTTAAATTAATAACAAAAATATTTTGAAATAAAATGTTAGGGGATGCTCTGAGGATGTCCCCATCTTCAATAAAAATACGATGAAGTCAATTCGTCTCGAATCAAGGAGTCCTTTTTATTCTTATATCAACTTTGAATTCTGTTCATGAAGACAACTTCGCTGTAAAATGTAGTTTTTTCAAATATTGCAAATGACCACAACTTACTCTTCAATTAATGTATCAATATTATAAGTCAATTGATTCGTCTCGAGTCAAAATTCCTTTTTGTTGTTATGTCCTCTATGAAGAAGCTAAAGTAAAACTATACTGAAAGTGTGTATCATTGAATATATTAATATTAAACAATTCCAAATTGGAGAATTTAGGCTTAAGGCGCTTAAAATTAAACTATTTACTGTTGAAAAAATTTTATATTGAACAATTTCTAATTAAAACACAATTGCATTATTTCAAATTAGGCTCGTTAAATACGTTTAATATTGGATTATTTCTGATTCATGCAACATTATTAGACAATTTCAAGTTAATAGCATTTTACCAGTTTTGAATTGAATCTTTCAATTTAACAATTGGTAATTAAAATTAACTAAATTTCACAATCAAGCATTTACACATAAACTAGAATTCTTCTTTGTGATTCTCATCTCGTCAAATCACTTAAGCACTAAATGCAAATACATATTTTTTGTAATTCTTTGGATTCTTTCGAATTTAGTTAAAATTCTTCACTTGAATTCTTCTTGAATTCAAATGCAAAATTTTTGAATTCTTTGTATTCTTTTGAACTCAGGTATACGACAAAATGGCTAGTAATTAACCCCTCGATATTCACTTTGAAGTTGGTTAAATTGTTAGTCTTGTTTTGGATTAACTTTAAATCTCCTAAATTCACTTGAACTTTTTAAACTTCTTTAATTCTTTAAATCCTCTGAATTCTAGAATTGAGGTGTACATCGAAAGTGCTATAGTGGTTCCCTGGGAATCCGAATTCTTTCAAGAAGTTTAATCTATTCTTATTATTAATTATTATTAATGGTTGCGTTACTTCACAGGCGCTGATGAAGCACTTTAAGCAAATCCCAGTAGTGGAGAAAGATGCCCTGAGTTTCTTCTTTTACACGGTGAAGACAAATGGCAACAAGCTAGACCAGAAAAATGGATTAAGTAGCGATGCAACGTAGCCTAGGTCTCCGCTCGAGGAGACTATCGATGTTGTCACATAATTTGATCGATACGAATTTATACATAGCTTTTGTTTGTTAATAATGAAATAATCAGAGGCGCCCTGCGTAACACGAATGTCGAATCTTATGACCGATTAAAGACAAAAGTATCGAGAAGGGCGAAAAATAGACTGAAGAGTCAATAAATAATAGAGAATTTGCATATGCAATTAATAGGGAAAATAATTATAACATCCTGCAGAGGACGCGAAACTGAGTTTTCTTTAATGAAATGAATACATATTATATTTAATTGATTTTTAATTAAATATTTTTAAACAAAATAAAAACTTGCGATAATAGCATCTTTTGTGATTGGCGTGACGTCAGTTATACGAACAGTTCTCATCAGAGATTGGTTAATCAGTATTCTTCAGACTTCTATGATGTAAGAAGGCTTTTTCAAAAACACATTCGCAAAATCTACTTACTAATGAAATCAGCCAGAACATTATCAAATGATTATTGATTTATAATTTTATTTATGCAAACAATAACTGTCAGTAAGAACATCGTTTGTCAGAAGATCATTCGAAAATATAATAAATTTTCTACGCATGCGTCACTACTTTTATGCGCAAATGTGAGTCTCTGTATTCTAATGTAGTGTTCTAGAATCTAAACCACGATTTTCATACAATCTTAAATAAGCAATAAGTACTTTAAATTAAGAAACAAAACGTTTTTATCAAATTTTTAAATAAAAATATTTTTTAAAATTATGCAAATTCTCTAAGTCTTAATTGTAAAATTTTATAATTGAAGCATCGACATGAACAAAAATCTTCTTTACTCAAAACCGAAACTATTTTAATGTTATGAAAATAGATTCGAGCAAAACAGATTTTTGTTACTAGAACATTATTTGTGCTAATCCTTCAATTGTAAAATTCATAATCTTAACTTGACAATTAAAAAATATATATTAGAAAGATTGATCTTATGTTTTACTCTCTGAAACCAAAATCTATTTTTGCAGTCTCTTGTATTTCTATAACTTCGTGTGGATGTGTGTGATACGTGCGGCTGTGCGAATTTTAAAGTTACGTTAGTGGCGTCCATAATCCGAAAAAATCGTAATTTAGTTATTATTAATGCTTATTTTTATTAGTATATATTTACCTACGTGCAAATTGCATTCTAATATTATATACCTTTACATATGGAAATTATATATTGTTTACTTATTGTATGTTTTAAATGAAGCAAAATATACTTTAAAGAATTGTGAAGTATTCATTTTATTTTTATTGAAAAAAGTAGTATTTTACAAATGTAGGAGAAAGTAATTCTCGTTCATATAAGGTCTTTAGTGGAAACTGTCTCGGTCGTCTCTTCCTCGCTGTCTCCGCTTAATTCTGTAACATAAAATAGGAGTGAAAATTTTCAGATCTTTATTAAATTTTTGCACTTGAAGCATTACAATTTGATTATATTTAGGTAGCGGTCTCCACATTTCTGAATAGATGGAAGGAAAACTCATGACAAATTTACTTTTGTACTGAATCATTGCCAGTTTGCATAGAAGTGACAGTCTGATTTGATAAATCAGAAAAAGAGTTAAGATGGCCTACATTCAAAAAGACGTTTCCCAAATGATGAAAAATTATCCTCTAGATATGTTTAAGAAATATGAAACCTCCTGCTTTTTTAACATCGACTTCACCTCCTGTTTTTTGTTAGATGCTTTAAATCTCCTAGATTTGATAACACGTACATTTTTTGTTCAGAGTTAAAACTTTGGTAGCAACGAAAGAATTAATCAAACTTTCTTGATAGGTTAAATTAAATAGTATATTGCATAGTACGGAGGAGATCACCGTCTTTTCATGGTGAGGGCAATGTTTTCGGAACGAGTGGTAGGCGAGGGCCGAAGGCCCCAGCCATGGACATAGGAATAGAAGGGGATTATGAGTGTCGCAGCGGGATTAAAGTAAGGAGCGAGCGGTCTACCATCTTAGTATGCTAAACCGGTATTGTGAAAGAAAGAGCAGACTGTTCTCCTTCTCTCACGTACTCCCCATGCTTTTGCAGACCAACATGGTTGACTCCTCCTTGTAACTTATTATCAATCTCCGCGCCCAAGTAGAGATGCATGCGGCTAATCTCGTCCTCGTCCCATGTCCACGGCCCGAGCCTATCACGAGTTCCGAAAACATTGTACGAGCCATGAAAACGGCTCTCCGCCGTGGCACTTTTTTTGGTAGAGACGCGGAAAATGTGAAGCGTGTTCTGCTGGTTTCGGCTCTCTTTTCGAGTCGGCGCAACCAAGCGCATGTAAATGTAATGGGGAAAATTTGCCCTTGACGAAAGTTTTGTTTGGCTGAAGTTTCCGACATTTTGTGTTTCGCGCTAAAAACGTCGGTACAACTCTGTCTTTCTGATCACACACTACTGCGCATGCGTCTATATTTGATATCTGATATATAATCAGCCTCTGTTCACTGTTCAAAATCGAAGAAGCAATTTTTTGAAAATGTAGAATTGTAGAGAATTAGGAAATAAAACTTTTTCCCATTAGAATTTATTTCGCCAAACGTTTATTTTTATTAATAAAACGAAATATTCAAAGAAAGTTTCTCCCTGATTTAATTAAGTTTTAAAACTTAAATCGTTCTAACTCGGCCAAATATTATTGAAATGAGTTCATATTTGCAGTACATATTCAAACTACTCTAGCGATGCCTAGAAAATTTAGTGCGTCGTGACGACTGCTCTGTCAGGCAGCGTTCTCGAAGTTCAATCTGTGCGGGCAGACGCCGAGTACTTTTTCCAAATGTGAATATCTCAGTTAATTTTAAACGAATAGATATGAGATTTTCAAAAACACTTCATTCAACATTGCTGAACAAATTTCTCACTGGAAGTTGTTTGAAAGTCGAAGTTACCTGGATACTTTTTACCGAACAAACCAAGAAAACAATTATCGATTGACCTCATTTTGCAATTAAAAATGATTAAACAATAAGCGATTGTTAACTTTTTCATGATTTCCTAGGCATCGCTAGAGTATTTTGAATATGTCCTGCAAATATGAACTTATGTCAATAACATTTGGCCGAGTTAGAACGATTTAAGTCCTAAAACTTAATTAAATCAGGAGAAACTTTTTTTGAATATTTTGTTTTCATTTTTAAAAATAAACGTTTAACTCAAAAAATTCTAATGAGAAAAATTTTCGTTTCCTTATTCTCTACAATTATACATTCTCAAAAAATTGACTTTTCGATTTTGAATATTTTCATTTTTTGAGACGATCGGAAAATACTTTTACGCGTTTTCGAGCTTCGGGCTGTTTCTTGCATCTGGCGGTTCAATTACCCTGGTAATGTATGGTAATATTGGTAAGTTACTGGGTAACTTACCCGACGTTCATTCTCTGCGAGAATTTATGAGAATTTATTTTTTCTCCTTCCAAACTTCCGTGAAGCGCATTTCTAACAACGATAAATTTTCTTTCATTATCCATTTGCTAAATGGTTAAATAATAATGGATCTTTTTGCTAAATTATTTGTATCTTCAAAATGCAAGTACAAAGCGATTTTATTATTGATTCTAGCCATTTGCATTTAGAAAAACTGTGATTTAAATACTACTTAAAATTGTGAGAAGTTCCTCGTGCTTAAGAAAATTAATATATTTTTAATCTTCACCTTTATTGTTCGGGTATACCAATATAAAACGTGTCTGGCTAAAAATACTGTAATTTTCAATATAGTGTATGAAATAATGTAGAAATTGCCTGGATGCAATCAAGTATTTTGTTATTTAGTGCATCATAGAGAAATTTCGAAAAACGATAGAAACTGGTATTATTGTATTCAGCTTTTTAAAAAAAAGTGTAGATGTGCTAAGAATACCTTATCCTTAGTTTTAAAATATCACATTATTTAGTTTAAATAAAAAAACTCTACTGAATGTTCCACATGTGAACAGTTTTTAAAATAGTTATTGCTTATTTGATTTGAGTATTTTTATTATTTATATTTATTCAAATGTTCTGGAAATTTTCTCAATTTATTAGCTTAATGCTCACAAAGTTTTCCTTATTTTAAATGTACCTAAATGGGCGCTGTTTATAATTTATCCTATAAGCGCCAATATTATTTAATTACTGAATTTTTTAGATGTTACGCGGTTGTCGACCACTGTGAATGAATGTTCAAGATTTTGTAGTTAATTTTCGATCATTTGGTATATAACTAATATTTTGAAAATATACCAAATGATCGAAAATCAACTATAACATCGTGAAAATTATCTAATTACTTTTTAAATTAACAACAAAATCATTGCCATTGAATATTCTCATGAATTCTCGATAAATTCTCGAGGCTTCGATAACATACCGGTATGTTACAGGTAATATAACCCGATTTTAAATTACAGAGAATTTAAAAACTCTAGACTCAATGCTTTAAAATTAAAGGACGATAGTCGCCAGTGGAGCCTCATAATGGTACTTCGGATCCCCAAGATGGTAATAAAAAATAATAGCAATTTTACAATTAACTTGAAAAGTAAATCAAATTATAAGAAACACAGAAATAACAAATAAAAATACATAAAAAAATTATTAGAATAATTGCTTATGAATTTCTAATTATTTTTCTCCTGCTTTTAAAATAAAATTATGTTTTATAAGAACTTACAGTCAAATGATAAAAGGATATTTTTAAGTTTAAAGTGGTATTTATTTTAAACTTTTAGCAACATTTGCTCATCTATAGGAAAATGATGAGATTTTTCTCGACGCGTTGACGAACAATCTAATACATAACACTTCTGTTTGTCACTTGGAATCTGTCAGGGTCTCATGGTTAAATTTTCTATCGAATGAATTTGCTAAAATTTACCGACATAACTGAGCCGCTGATGATAAAAAGTGGAAATATCTCGTAGGTGATTAAAACGCAGCTATAGAAAATTACCTAAAAAAATTGGATATAATTTCACGTCTGTAGAAAGCAGTAATAGAACATTGGCAGTAAAAAGTAGACAACGGTACTTGGGCGGTAAGAAACAGGAATAGCTGCGTTTTACTCACCTACGAGATATTTCCACTTTTTATTATCAGCGGCTCAACTGTCAAGATTCAAAAATTAAAACAAAGGACGTAGGGAGGAAAAACCGCAACGCCGTCTAGCGGTGTCTCAAAGCAGGATAAGAATATGATACTTCAAGTTTTGCTATCTAGTGACTAGAGGCTGTATACAAACAATGTTGGACCTCATACCCTAACACCACTGTTCTAATATGAGGTCCAATATTATATATTCAGGCATATGCAGGTCCGCTTACGCCGCTCGAAAAGAGAGATGTTACGATCAATCCGTAAGCAGTTGAACCCGCTCATTTTGCGAGGCTTCCATAAAAAATGTCTAATATTTCGGGAGATATTTTTAGTTTTTGAAATTATGACTGTTTTTACAATATCTTTATTGGCAAAATTGATGAAAACACTGGTACAATAATAATCTCGTTAGTGGTAAAAAATTTACAAACAATTTTTGTGGACATCTTTAGTGTGTAGGGGGTGTTAATTTTCTAACATTAAAGATATAAGTGAAAACATTAAGCTGTATCTTATCTTTCTTTCCCATTTTACAAAATGAAGAAAATGACCCCTTATTTATTGCGAAAATTTCATTATTTAGAAAGATAAATTTTTTGGGAGGTCCTGACTTTTAGTTTTCTTTTAATTCTTGACAATTATATCGAGAACCGTTCGAGATATTAAAAAAATAGGTGATTGTTGGAATCGACACAAAAAACGAATGGAAATCGCTTATAATTTTTTCAACAAATGCATGAATGACATTTTATCGATTAATTTTTGGAAAAGAAATCGCGAAACCCAAAATTATATAGTTATACATAGTGCATGAGACCACAAGTTGCATATTTTTCCAGCCAGTGTAATTGATGGAAATTGAGATGAATTGTAACTGCATATTAATTGATGGATGCGTGAACAACCCTTGAAGTGCGATGTACGCTAGGATGGCCTTTATTTCCCCCCTAGTTTAGTTCTTCTTAATGTGTGATTTAAACGCAAAATTATGGTACAATGATACCTTATAAACCTTGTATGCTTCTATTCAGAATACTTCAGCGAATAAGAATTGGCTATAACTTTTTATATTGTAAAATATTTCAATCATTTTATGAGGTTCCATAAAGGATTCTTTGATACTTTATATTTAAACTAATTATTCAGTCTATAAATGACTGAAATATTGGTACAATTGAAAAAACAACGTATTTTGGTTTCTCCTTGTAGGAAAAATCTAGTTCTCATACCCGAAATTTCGGAATCTCTTGTCATGATCTGTATCACACTATCTAACCATCTTGCCCTTGTACATATAAAGCGCCAGTCGGCGAACATATATAAATACACACATAAAATCTCTTTCCCACACGAGTTCGTCAGACATTAAACCCTTTATCTCACATGCCCTCCCAAATCCCCAATTGCTCTAACTCTCATAATAAGCCTCCAAGCAATGCCTGACGTACTCAACCTTTTGGGTTTTTCAATTTTTAGAATCTCCTACCGTCTGCAGTCGGATTTTTATCAAATGCGATCGCATTCGCCTGAAAATTTAGTCAGAGAAGAGGAAAACTTCGGAGCACAGCCAGTTACCGTCAGATCAGTTTGAATGTAGATATTGTAGGCGATAGATGTAAAATTGATTGAAATTTTCGCGGGCCAGTATGGCGGCGTAATGTAATTCTCTGTAAGAGGGCGCTGGGAAGAAAGCAGGAGAAACCGAAAGAGATCGGCTTCGAGGATGGGAAAAGGAAGATGGCGGCCGTACGAAGAAGTCGCTTTTCTTGTGCTCAGTGATAATTAAGGAAGAAAAAAAAACCTAAAAGGATCGACATTTTCTGGTTTCTTTCGAGAGGATTTAACTGCAGCTGCAAAAACAGGAGGTCTTTAAAATAACTCAACGAGAGCTTCTCTCAGAGATAGCTCCCACACAGAATAATCAGAATTGTGAAGATTCAGAATCTAGTTTCGCGAACACTAACACTAACTTCATGGATACGGATCCTCCATCGTCAGTCCTACTTGAGGATCAGTCTAAACTCGTCAAGGCTCCCGGCAAAAAACCGGCCGAAGGCTTGCGAGAGCATGATATCGCAACTAAATCCAGACATACTATATTAAATAACTCTCCCTCTAATCACGTCAATGCTAAACCGAGAAACAGTTATTCAAGGTATAATAAGGGCCCTTTCACTGTAGAAATAGACTCGATCAGTAACCCTCCTATTCAGACCCTTTCCTTACGCAAAATCTTGCACAAAAACTTCAAAGACGGAGTAATCGAATGTAAAAAGAAAGGTCCAGGTAGAACCACAATTCTCTGTAAATCCGGCTCCGGAGCAAATAGAATCGTAGATAGTTTAGAGAAGATAAACCCTAACCTTAAAGCTTTCATTTCTAACATTAGAGACACCCGTATGGGCATCATTACAGGTGTCCTAACTGATCTGACTTGGAAGAATTGAAGGTGTGTGCCATCAGCCCCGTCCCCATTCTCGAGGCTAAAATATTTGACTGGAAGGACAATGAGGGTAAATCGATTCCTGGTACCACAGTCCTAGTGGCCTTCGACGGACAAACACTCTCCCAGGACATCAAACTTTACTTCCACTTCTGTAGAGTCGACCCTTATATCTCCCAACCAAAGATTTGTTATGGCTGCTTTAGACATGGGCATGTAACGAATATCTGCAAAAACCCACGATGCTTACATTGTGGTGGAAAGCTCCATGAAGAGGGACATATCTGCCCTAAAGCGTCTGAACCCCCTCAGTGTCTAAACTGCGATGGCCCTCACTGGGCCAGTGATAAAAAATGCCCCAAATTCCTTGCTGAACAAGATATCCGGAAAATTGCAGCCTATCGTAACATCGGTGTTAAACCCGCAGCCTTCTTATATAATCGAGAACGTCCTTCTCCTGGTGAAATTGCAAATCTTATGCACTCAACTGCATCTCAACAAAACTTATCCCAAAGTTCCACTGGAGTACACTTCAACTTCTCTAATTTTCCTTCCTTAGGTGATGTGAACCTAAACTCCGATCTCAATTTAAGAAAATCAAATCATGAGAATCAACACAACAATCGCACAATGAATAAACCCACCATGCCCTGGAGTCATTCGTCCCCCCTTCTTTCCTCAACCCCCTCCCCATCTCCCAAAAACCTTAATTCTTCTCAACCGCGATCTTTCTCCCATCTATACTCGCGGGAACCTAGCCCTTCCGGCAACGGGGTTTGTTTAGCAGATCGTCCTCTTAGTTCGCCTTCTAGATCCCCTACTCCCTTGCCGCCAACCATCAATACCGAAAATCTCTCAAATATGATTTCTTCTTTAATGGACGTGCTTCAAATCTTTTCTCCGTACCTTTCCCTCTTTAAAAACGTCAACCTCGAACACTTAATCAGTTTTCTAACTAATATGAGTATCCAAACTCCAGGTAACAAATAATTTATAAACTATGAATGCCCCCTATATCCTGTTTCTAATAATACGAGATCTTCCTCTTTCACATTCGATGGGTAACCTGAAGAAATGAAGAATTCTTCAATGGAACTGTCGTGGTATTACAAATAAAAAAGGTAACCTAGAAAGAATAGTGCATAACTATGATGTCGTATTACACAGCCCCACAAAAAAAATTAACTTTCATATCCCTGAACCAGACAAAAAAATTCATATACCCTTAAAATGTTTAGCTAGAGCCAAAAAACACCTAGCCCCTGGGAACAGCGAGTTTAGTCGCTTATTTTTTTGAAATAATTACATTCGACACCACAAGCGTACTAACCCACGTACCCCCTAACTCACCTAACCCCGAGAAACGAATCCTACTAAACCACAAGCAGGCTAACTCACCTACGCCTGGGAACAGCGAGTTTAGTCGCCTATTTTTTTTAAATAATTACATTCGACACCACAAGAGTGCTAACCCACGTACCCCCTAACTCACCCAACCCCTAGAAACGAATCCTACCAAACCACAGGGAGGCTAACCGACCTACCCCTGGGAACAGCTAGTTTACTCGCCTATTTTTGTTTTGAAATAATTACATTCGACACCACAAGCGTGCTAACCCATGCCCTTTGAACTTAGGGGTAGTTTCTTTTAACTCTTTAGGGGTAGCTTATTAGTATTACGTTTGACCCAGGATACTTACCGTCCAGCGCCGATTTTCATGAAACTTGGCACAGGGGTAGAGTTTTAAAAAAAACAGGGGTGGAGTTTCGACTAAACTCGCTGTTCCCATGGACGGTGGGTTAGCCTGCCTGTGGTTTGGTAGAATTGGTTTCTAGGCATTAGGTGAGTTAGGGGGTAGGTGGGTTAGCACGCTTGTGGTGTCGAACGTAATTATTTCAAAAAAAATAGGCGACTAAACTCGCTGTTCCCAGGGGTATATGGGTTAGCCTGCCTCTTTGCAAAATTCTACAATATGCCGATGACATCGTCATATACTTTTCATCACGGAACCTTGATGAATGTATTTATATTCTTCAGAACAGTCTCAACTTACTTCAAAATTTCCTAAAATATAGAGGACTTAACATATCAGTCGATAAGACAAAATTAGTTACATTTAATTCAAACAGGAAAAGTATCCCTCATGCAACCCATGTTTTATTAAATAACCAGCGAATTTCCCTATCTTATGAAGTAGTATTCCTGGGAGTAACATTTGATTGTGAACTAACCTGGGTTCCCCATTTTACACGGCTAATTGAAAGAACCAATAAAGTCATTAACATTATTAAATTCCTTAGAGGAACTTGGTAGGGGGCCCACCCTAGAACCTTGCGTATGCTCTACCACTCTCTCATAAGAAGCTTCCTTGAGTATGGATGCCAAGCCTTAACAATTTATAAATCTAAATCCTATGACCAGATTTGTAAAATCCAAAACCGCATTTTAAGACTTATCCTTGGTCACCGTAGATCAACATCTATCCCAGTTATGTTTGCTGAACTTAAAGAACCTCTTCTGTTTCGCCAACTCCAATTTCTAACTAAAAAATTACTTCTGAAAGTTTTCTCGATGGAAGACCATCCATTGCTTGACTCTCTTTATCGTCTAGAGACTATCACTGCCAGAAACAATGCCTATAATTTCAGAGAGACCTTCTCTTTACTAAACGCTTACATTTACCTCAATAAATTTGAACCCAAAATCATGTATTCATATACCCCCATCAATTATCTCTTAGATTACTCCCTTGAATTTGAAACTCCTAACATTAATCTACAAATCGGTAAAATGCTAATGGACAGCCCTTCGCCAAATCTAGATTTTGATCACTATATAAAAAACAATCTTGAAAACGAAACTATTTTTTACACAGACGGCTCCAAGAAAGAAGATGCTCTACTAACAGAAATTGGAATTACATGTCCTCCTCTCCAAATTTTCAAAAAATATAAAAATTTTCCACCATTCCACCATTTTTACCGCTGAAGCTATTGCTATCTCGGAAGCTTCAGATAATATCATAGAAAAAGAAATATCTCCCGCCATAGTAGCCTCTAACTCTCGCAGTGTATTATCTGCCTGCTTAAATTTCAACCACTTAGAAACTAAAAACTTCCATATCTACAAAATCAGAAACCTTCTTTCTTATGCAGAAAATAATAATATAAAAATAAGCCTCTACTGGATACCTGGACATACAGGTATTTTTAGAAACAAAGTTGCAGATAAACTATTTTTCGGACTCACCAAAACCTTGGTTTTTTAAGTCACAATGTGAAAAAAGAAGTGATATTGTGTATATTTCACGCCTTAGGAGTAACCATTATGCTCTCGCTAGTAGCTTGGCTAGAAAGAATTTGGTAGAATCTGGAGAATGCCCTTGTGGAGACTTTGACGAGGATATTAATCATGTTCTGTGGGCATGTCCCCGTTTCAATGCAAAGAGAAAAATACTTGAAAAATCCTTAATTAAAATAAAAAAATTCCCCCGATTCTGTGTGGAGAGCATTCTCTGCGACCCTAACAGCTATGCTTATCACGTTATTCTTAAATTTCTTACAAACTGTGAATTGCTTGCATAACTTCTGCTACCTCTTTACTCTTCACCTAATAATATTAGTTACTCATAACCTCATGCTTAGAGCCTCTAACGCCTTAATGGCATGTGAAACCCTAGAAAGTTGTGAAAAATACATACTTGGACACAACTAAATTTGAACCTCCCGCTTATCGCACACTATACACCAATCACGCCATCTACACTTGAAATAATACAAAAAAAATAAGCCTATAACTCGCTATGGCCGGATAGGTCTCGCTGTTACCAACAAGGGACATATACACTGCGGAAACCCAGATGTCTCTACAGATCTAGTGCTAAAGAAAATCATTAAAGAAGAAAGAAAGAAAGGCTTCGAGGATTCGCTTCGGAGATCTCGTTCGATTAACAGCTATCGTGTAGCCCGAAGTGTTCGTTTTTCTTAAATAAACTTTTATTATTCCGACCGAGTCTGTTTTTAATAAATACCGTCTCAGAAGTGGGGTGTGAAGATTAGGCCCTCCGGTCCTAATCGCGTAGCAGCACTGTCGAACTTTTCTTTTAGCTGATTTCGGCCTGGGGCGTGAGCGCGATCGTGAGAGACGCCGCGTGTGATCACGTTGAGACTGGATTCGAATCGGCGCGAGTGTTGTGAGTTTCAGCAAGAGGCTGATTAGTTTCTGTGTATAGGCGAATACGAGAATTTGGAAAATGTGCTTTTAGAGTGGAAAAGCAGTGCGGTATTTTGAATCTAGAATCCTCGGGTGGATTTTCTAGCCTAGTGCTCGTGAAAATTCGAGAGCGTTTGACCGTGTGAGTCGACCATATTGGTCTTTGTTCTACAGGCTTCTAGAACATTCGAGTCGAGACCACGCTTTCGGCAGTGACGCTGACACGAAGTGTTTCTGTACTTTCAACTGATTGTGCTTCTAGTTGAAATCGATTTGTGTTTCTCAGGCCGGGAAAATGTCTGACGAAGGTGATTTCCAAAGATTTCCTCGTCATAATGGTGGTGATGCGGACAATCTATTTGAAAATAATAATGGTGGCGATGACCTGGACAATGGATCACAGGACTGTGATTTGAACAACTCCGATAACGAAAACCGAAACGAGCAGCGTGATGAAAATCAGAATGGGACAAAGGGTGAAGGAAACGCTAACTAAATCCAAGCTCACGTTCCTGGACGTGGTCCTATTTTGGTGGATGTGTAAGGCCTCATTGAAGCGACGACTAGGGCGGTTATCACTGCGATGCAGGCAGCCGGAGTACAAAATCAACCACGTAACGAGCCTACCCAACAAAACCAGCAACGTTTTGGGAATGCTGTTCCTCATGGTGTTAAATACAGCGACATAGGGAGTCTAATTCCTCCTTTCGTGCTCGAGGATGACGACGATGTTGAACGATGGATCAGGAGAGTTGACGAAATCTGCGATGCCTATTCAGTTCCAGAGGATATTTTTTAATTATACGAAGCCCGTCAGCTCAAAAATAGAGTTTCGGACTGGTACAACGAGTCTCCTGGAGTAGTTGGAAGGAGGTGGCCTGAGCTTAAAGAAGAATTAATAAAAATGTTCAAGTGTCCTGATCACCCTCTCACACGCACTAAAAAGATGGAAGCACGGATGTGGAAAATTGGAGAAAAATTTTCAGTTTACTTCCAAGAAAAACTTGAATTAATTAACAGATTGGGAATTTCCGACGACTTAGCCATCGAATGTATGATCGAAGGAATTCCAGATTACCTGTTAAAGTCGCATGCCAGAGCAGGTAATTAACGGACGGTAATTGCATTGCTGAAGGGAATGCAACGAATCACTAAAGATGAACCACGAAGAGATCCAAAGAAAGGAAGTAGACCAACAACAGACAAGCCGCCTGAAAGTAAAGGAGATACCAAATCTAAGGAAACATCTTCCACACGCTGTTTTAAGTGTTGCCAATTTCGTCACATTTCAACTGAATGTGCCAACCCACCAAAGGAGCGAGTCACATGCTTCAAATGTAAGCAGAAGGGACACAGCCAGAAATTGTCCCAACGACAAACAGAGTTCATTCCGGAGAGCAGATACGGGACCTGCGATGAAGACGAGCAGCGGAGAGACATCTTCAAGTACGGTGAACGTCATCGAGGGACCTATTGTTGCTGAGATACCACCGACTAGGATCCCACTGAGTGAGCCAACTACAAAGGATACCGTGCTTCTGTGCAGGGAGTTTGACGATTAGTATTATGTAGATAGTTTACCCGATACCGGTAGCGCGATCAGTCTTATTAAATTAACTGTTTATAAGAGAGATTTTTGGGATTGTGAGTGGATGCCTATTTCGGATAAAGATAAGTACTTAGAGATTAATAGGTCGCATTTAGAGATTTTGTGTTTTGTTGAAACTAAGATAAAATTGCAACTAGTTCCGAATGAAGTATTTGAGATAACTTTGGCAATAGTGCCCGATACCGCTATTCCTTACGATGCGGTTTTAGGTCGAAATTTTATAAGAAGAACGCCAGGGTTGTCTATGATCGTGTCAAAAGACCTTTCTTTTAGTTATGAAAAAGTCATTAACGAAATTGCATGTATCGATTTAATTGAGGGCACTCGTAAAGGCATAGACTGTTTGTCTTTGAGTATGGTGGGCGACAAAATTCCAAACGAACAGTTAGGGGAGTTGAAATAAATGTTGCTGGAGTATATTGAAAGCTCGCAAAATGATGAACCGATACCGTATGAGATCGAAGTAAATGTTCTATCGAATGAACCTTTTTATTTTAATCCGCGAAGGTTGTCTTGGTTTGAGAGACAAGAATTACAGAAGATTATTTACCAATAGTGTTGACGACGAAAAAGAATAGGGATTTTCGACTATGCATTGATTACCGTGCTCTGAAAAAAATTACTGTTAAGGATCATTTTCCGTTACCCCGAATGGACGATTTGATTGATCGCTTGGCAAGTAAAAAGTGGTTTACGAGTTTAGATTTGAGAGATGGATTTCACAACGTTCGTGTTGCTGAAAATTCTGTAAAGTTTTCCGCTTTTAGCACGCCAGACGGGCAATATGAGTATTGTAGCATGCCTTTCGGCCTTGTCAACGCGCCATCTAACTTTCAAAGATACTTGTATTTGATTTTTGAGAATTTAATTAACCAGTTAACTGGTAATGACGCACATGTGGCAGAATAACTGCCACAAAACTCAACGGATTTTGATAAAAATTGGTATGCCCTCGGTTTTTTGGTCGCTGATGACGAATCCAAGGTCAAAATTTAGAAATTCAAAATGGCGAACCCAATATGGCGGATTCAATATGGTAAACTAAAATGCAAAAGTCACGTGATTTGAATGAAACACAGTACTTAGTAGTTTTCTGGTCGCTGATGACGAATCCGGGGTCAAAATTGAGAAATTCAAATCAGCTGATAATATATTAGGAAATTCATCAGCGACTTAAACAACTCTTCAGTACTGCCTTTCATTCAAGTAACGTGATTTTTGCATTCTAGACCACCATATCGGACCCGCCATTTTGAATTTTTCAATTTTGACCCCGGATTCGTCATCAGCGACCTAAAAAACTCTAAGGAAATGAACTTTCATGATTAACACGGAATTATTTGCTTCTACCAGTTTTGGCACATAACGTCGATTTCGAGCCTACCAGTTAACTGGTTAAAAAAGGGAAAATACTTTTGTATCTAGACCATGTTCTTATTGCCACTGATACCTTATATGAGAATTGGGCTATCTTAGAAGAAGTCTTACAATTAATAGCTAAAAATGGGCTAGAGCTTAGGTGGAAAAAATGTAATTTTGGAGCAACCGAGATTGAGTACCTAGGATATACGATTAGTGGGAAGGGAACTCGACGGAGCCGGGAGCACTCCTGTGCGCTTTTAGATTATCCCGTGCCGCGTACCACTAAACAAGTACAAAAGTTGTTGGGCCTTGTGAGCTACTTCAGACGTTTCGTGCCTAATGTTGCCGTCATTGCAAAGCCGTTATATGACTTGATAAAAAAGGATGTCACTTTTCATTTCGGAGCAGACGAACTGAGATCATTTGAAACTTTAGTAGAACGTATGGTCAACGATCCGGTTTTGGCTATTTATTCTCCTCAAGCTTATACGGAATTACACACGGATGCAAGTGCTCAGGGTTTCGGAGAAATTTTGTTGCAACGGCAGGTTTACAATCAAATGCATCCTGTACTGTGTTTTAGTAAACGCACATCTGACGGAGAGAGCCGCTATCATAGTTATGAATTGGAAACACTAGCTATTGTGTATGCGCTAGAAAGATTTAGAGTATATTTGTTAGGGATTCCGTTTATAATTTACACTGATTGTAACGCGCTCAAAATGACCTTAGATTAGAAATAAATAAACTCACGAATCAAGCGATGGGTACTAGTCTTGAGTCCCTACAAATATAAAGTTGAGCATGGGCCTTCTGAACGAATGCGACACGTCGACGCATTGAGCCGAGAGATTTATGCCATTGAACCGATTAGTTTTGAACAGGAACTGATATTCAAACAGCAAACTGTCCCTGAAATACGAGAAATACGAGAATCTTTGGAACAGTGTGAGAGTCCCAAGTACGAATCTCGCAACGGATTTGTTTATCGTAAATACCATGATTCTCTGTTGTTTTATGTTCCTTTGAGCATGGTTAATAGCGTGATTCGTGCTTGCCATGATGACATGGGTCATACCGGAATAGATAAAACCGTCGATTTAATATTACGAGTGTATTGGTTACCAGGATTGCGCGCGAGAGTTAAAGAACATCTTGGTAATTGCTTAAAGTGTCTCACTTATTCAGTTAAGTCAGGTAAAAAAGAAGGGAAAATGCACATATGGGATCGAGCGAAAAGGCCGTTCGAGGCTTTCTTTATCTACCATTTTGGTCCATTAGAAAATACAGTTTTTGGATTCAGGCACGTCCTCTTAGTAGTTGACGGGTATTCGAAATTTGTAGTTTTGTATGCGGTGAAGTCGACGACGACAAAAGAATCGATAGAAAAACTTAATAATTACATTCATCATTATGGTGCGCCTAAAAAGATTATATCGGACAGAGGTACATGTTTTACATCAAAGGAGTTTGATGATTTTGTGTCTGAGCGAGAAATTCTACACATTCTTGTAGCATCGGGAACGCCGCGAGGTAACGGGCAAGTAGAACGAGTCAATAGGTTTTTACGTTTGACTATGGCAAAAATGGCCAACCCTACTAATTGGGGACTGAAAATTAACGACGTACAATTTGTTACTAATAACACGATGAATCGTTCTATTGGTTGTTCGCCTGCATAATTACTTTTTGGAACCGATCAAATCGGTTTCCCGAACGAAGAACTTCGACGATTGTTATTAGATATAGCACACAGCGACACAGTAATTGAGGAATCTCGATGTAAATTACGCGAACAAGCTGATGTAAAAACTGATCGAGTGCGAGAGGCAAATGAAAAAGCATTTGACAATCGACACAAAAAGCCTCATAAATACCAGATCGAAGACTTCGTAATGTTAGAAAATACCGTAACCGAACCAAATGTAAATCAGAAATTATTTCCGAAAAATAAAGGCCCTTATTTTGTGCAAAAAGTTTTGAGATATGACCGATATGTCATTAGCGATGTTGATGGCTTTCAATTAACCCAGAAGCCCTTCACTGGAGTTTTCAGCACGGAAAGAATGATTCCTTGGGAAGGTAAAAAGACCTTCAAAATGCACAACGCTAAAGATGATCGAGACGATCATTAGTCAGGATGGCCGAACTGTAGGCGATAGATATTTCCATGTAAAATTGATTTAAATTTTCGCGGGCCAGTATGGCGGCGTAATGTAATTCTCTGTAAGAGGGCGCTGGGGAAAAAGCAGGAGAAAGCGAAAGAGATCGGCTTCGAGGATTCGCTTCGGATATCTCGTTCGATTAACAGCTATCGTGCAGCCCGGAGAGTACGTTTTTCTTAAATGAACTTTTATTATTTCGACCGAGTCTGTTTTTAATAAATACCGGTCCTTCAATATTGAATAGTATCGAGTCCCTAAATTCATCCTCGGATTCAAACCTACCGCTCTACAGTAGTTAAACGCAGTTAAAAAGAAGACTAAGCAAGATTCACGAACGATCATCCATCCGAGCTCTAATCACGTCCATTCTTAACAATCGAGAATCACTACGGAGTAGCAAAAAGACAAGATAATGTTCCTATACTGAGTGCGTCACAGCGACATTGTCGCAGCAATTCATCTCAAATTGGATGGATTTCAAGCGTCCGGAATTTTAGGAGTTATATCCGTTATTCCTACCAGCACGAAAAAGAGCGTCAACAGCAAGGATAATTTATAGGAATCTAACTAAGCCATAAGATACTTATACCAGAAGTTGTATGCCATGTTCGATTAAAGCTGTCTCCTGTGTTTTACAACCTTTAACGCCATTTCCATTGGAGGCTATGTGATGTTGATTGCTTCAACTTCAGTATGCTGCAGATTTGCTGTTTTTCCGTTGGGAACAACATAGCCTTCAAGTTACTGTTCTTTGTACTTACCCAAACACTCAATCAATATCTATATATTTCTTTAACATGGAGAACATCAGGCGTTGATGATGAAACCACTTCTCATCTACCATAAAAACTTTATTCTTCACTTTTCTGGATCTCAGCATTTTGTACCTACGTAGTCTAGCAGTGGAAACAGGTAGTCCTTGTTTGACCCTTAGATGACACTGGGGGTCCAATGGACCCCACACCATTTTCGGTTGCAAAAATTTCAATCTTTCCGCTCGAATTGTGACATGAGGCGTCATATACATTTAGTTCAGACCTGTAACTACCTTTTGGTGGGAAGAGAACGGACCAGGCAGCCGATAGACGCCTAGCGCGACGGTTCGTTTTCGTAGTGGGGTCAAATGGACCCCAGTGTGTCATTAGCGTCAAAAAAAGTGAATTGGAAAGTTATTTTTTTTAAACGTTTTTGTGCTCAGTTGAAGATTTTAAACCGTGAGAAGACAGTGCAGGATCTGATTTTGAACCCTCAGGGTCCAGCTCTGGAGATAATGTGTCGGAAGAGGACCTACGACCTATGTGCGCACAGAAAAAACTAAGAGTAAACTTTACCCAGGTTTCGGGGTAAAGATTACTTGCAATAAAAGTAACCCCACGTGGGTAAACTTTCCCTGACGTCTCGGTATTTTTCTGGTTTTACCCACGCTGGTGGGGAAGTTTTGACAGTTCTAACGATTCGGCAAGTCAGCCATTATGAAGCCGCACTTATCCGATTTGCCTGTTACACCAACGATCAGCTAACTTCACTTCAGCGATTCAAAGCTAGTGGCTTTCAATTTTCAAGACGGTGGTGACAAATTTTATGAGGATAAACGACCGTTTCTGCTCATCGAGGGTAATATTTGTGTTTCACCAATACGAACAGGTAAAAATACGAAGTTACCTGCAACACTATTTACCCTAAGTTTTTTCTGTGCGACGAGCACCGAATTTACATGTGTAACGAATGTGCACCAGTAGAGTGATTTTTATAAACAGCGGTTTTTTATGATTTATAAAGTTTTTCAACCGTGTGCAACAAGTTTCTTCGAAGATAAAATTTTGTACCATTTTTTTATTAACAATATATTAATCAATCCAAGCCTCGACTGTACTTTTTCCTGACCTAAAATTTCTCACTTCTTTCTCCGAGATAAATACCTTTTTTGGGAAACTCATCAAAATCATTAGTAATATCTTAAAGCGTAGTATCTTAGGCGTATACCGTCCAATTTTTAGCAAAAAATATTGAAAACTGACAAAGTTATGGTTATTTATGTAAAAAAGGAGAAAAATCCAAGTTTTTTTACTTCCAATTTTTTTTCACTATATTAACAATAAAATTTCATTATTACTCTTATGTGACTATAATTCAGAAGTATTAAGTCACTTGAAATGAAATACTTCAAACCAAAATATTGAAAACTCCACAAACTATCCACACTTGTCTCGCTGGGGTCCAATGGACCCCATGTGTCATCTACGTGATTATTTAGAGGTGTGTCATTTAAGGGTTAATGGAGTGTAATTACTTCGTGCGATTCTGCTTATATCATTTTGTGGGTGTTGCTTGAAAAGGGGACGAAAGTAACCTCACGCGTCAAATTTGGGCCTTCTTCCCTTTCCGATGTTGGGTTAAGCTATGTGTTTAGAACTTTCTTTCTTGAATCAAGACAAGAAGTCCATCGCAATCTTAAGTTTGGTAGAGAATGTTTCGAAGTCGTTTCAACGTTTCTGAATTCACGGACAGCCTAATCGAAGATGACTTATTTCTAGCTGCACCTTTTTCAGAGACTTAAATCTTCGTTTCAAGAAGGACAATAATAATCTTTAATTTTTAAAAAAATCTTTAAATAAAGATTATTTCTATACATACAAATTTTGTATTTTTATTTGAAATTAAAATAAGAAGAACTCTGTAATCGGCAATAGACATGTAATTCAGGAGGACAATAATTGTACTTACCTATGTCGGCTAAAACTTTTCTCGTTGTCGTCACTTCCAAAACTTCCACATCGTTTGTGTCCTCTTCTTCGTCTTCTTCGTCCGACGAATCTGAACTCTGCCAAGTATTGTGACCTCCCATGCCAATTAATTTAGTCTATAGTAAATAAAAGTATTAAGTTAATATTGATATAGACATTATTTCTAAAATGTGTAATACTGAAAATAGTATGCATAACTTATAAACATTTTAATTGAATAAAAGTAAAAATATAAAATAGAATGATCATTTTCATCAAACCTTGTCTTCGAACAAATCCGCCGATCCCTCTCCTGTTTTTACAACTACTGAGTTGTATTCCATTTCGTCTGATTCCATCTCCATTTCTTCTTTTTCCTCATTTTGTTCAATCTCCTCATCCGAATCTATAATGAATAAAATCGAGTAAAAGGTTTGAAAACACAGATTTTCAAAACTGGATGCTCCTTGAATTTAAAGTTTTTCAGATTGTTATGGTTTCAAGATATTGAATTATTGAAGAAAAAAATTCTTTTTCATCAAACCTGGCATTTCGGGCTTTAGTCCTGTATGCCAATCCGATAATTTAATACTGATTTTTTCGCCCATCAGTGTAGTAATTTTATCATCCGTAATGCAATCTTTGAATCTAAGAGCGCCACTATTTTCCAATTTTTTATATCTAAAAAGAATTTAAAATAATTCTTTTACTAATAATATTTTAGTATTTTTGGTAAACATAACAACATTTCTAACACTTGAATGAAAAGTGCGATTTTGCATGCCTGAAGAGCTGGCGCAAAATAGTCGATTTCAGAACACTAAAAGACACAAACCATAGTGCATACGCAGTTCGCGATTCGACGTTTTCGCTCCCGTGATAAACAAAATTTCTTTCCAAGGAAGCGAAAACGTTGAATAGCGAACTGCGTATGCACTATGGTTTGTTTCTTTCACTGTTTTTGAATCAGCTATTCTGAGCCAGCTCTTCAAGTAGGGGAGCGGCGGCGAATGCGGCGCAGCGACTAATGTTGCGCGTTCGAGTTTTCGAATATTAACGCATTTTCTTCTTGTGGAGGTAGTTTCATTACATGTATATATGTTTTCAACGTTACATTATCAAAAAATTGGTATAATTAAATTAATTGCCTGATTTTTATGGCGAAAAGTTAGTTTTAGTTTTTTCGCTTGTATTGTCAGACTAGCTAAAAACAAGTAAAAAATTACATTATTTTCGTTTAAACTTATAAAATTTTTGGGAAATATACTGTTCCCAGTTTCTTTAATGCTTTCGAGTTTAATATTTTGAGTAAAATGAATAAACTTTTATGTAAAAAATCTGTATTAAATACTATGGAATGGAAGCTTCTAATGTGTCCCCTAAGGGCTTACATTGTTCTTGTATCTCTTCCCTATTCCTTTACACCCCCCCCCCCCACACACTTACTTGGTGGTGGGAGGGGGACCTACAGTTTAAGGTGGGTTCCGAACCACCAAGAGCAACAGCCTTAAGTACTTAGAGAACCTTTTTCTCTAGAGGTACCGGTCCCACGACTCTCCGGAGATGAACAACTCCCTTGCTAGGCAAGTATTCACCGCATGGGCCACCGAGGCTCTTCCAGAGTGCGAGGCTGGAATCGAACCCGCAAGCCGACGGAGTGGGTCCAAAGCCTATGCCTTAACCCCCACGACCATCGTCCCACTTTTATTAAATACTATTCAATATGTATAAAAAAGTGTTGTTCTAATAATTATCCTGTATTTTACAGTTATTTCAGAATAATTGTATTTTGAAATATTTTTACCAGTTTTTAGGCTAGGCTTGTTCTGACAGAATAAATATTTAGAAGGTTTAGAATAATGATATTATTTTAATGTTGAATCGTTATAACTGTTTTGAAAAAGAATAACATTTACTTAGTGTTAATATAATTTTGATTTATTGTTTATAAAACGTCTGTAAGCTTATCTTAAAATCCAAAATTTGTAACTGTTTCAGATGGGAGTTTATAAATTTTGGCAGACATGATCCCTCAAATATGTTAATAATGTTAAACGTAAATATATTTATCTTATTTTTATTACATTTTACTTATTTTTCTTCATAATTTGTTTTTTATTCAATAATTATGAATGGAAATCGAAACGCGCCACATTACCAAACAAGGTAGGACAACTTGGCGCAGATGCAATTTTTGTAACACACATTAATTAACTGTTTTAATGAACTTCAATTAAATTACATTATTTTACTTTATAATTGAATTTTAATCGTGCATTTTCTTTATGTGCGCCGCATTCGCCGCCGCTCCCCTATGCAAAATCGCAATTTTCTTAATACAGCTGTTATAAAAAATATCGTGTGCGTCATGGTAGAGAGGCGATTTAACTCGTATGATGCAAATATCAGACTCGTCGAAATAGCTATATTCCCTAGTTATACTATTTACCTAGATTCTACGTCCCTCTGTACAGTCTCTTTTATCATAGTTGTCAGTTGACCTGCATAATAAGCAGCATAATTCGAAACTGTAGGAATGACATCGACAGCTAATGTAGTCTCGGTTAAATAATCAAAATGCAGACTGCAAACTTCTCTATACGAATTTATTCCCATTGTTAGCTGGGCTACGCCTACTCTTTCCTCTAAATATGTCGGATCGATCACTGTATGGCCACTGAAAACGTTATTGAATATATAACATTGATATTTTCAAGAAATATAAATTGATTGAGTTAATTAATTTAGTTACATCAACATTTTTGTTTCAGAAACTGAAATTTGGGATTTAATGGAATTAATACTCACTTTTCAAATATAATAAAGGAGACACAAACTGGATAATGATAAAGAGTCAAGGGCAGTGGGTCTCTTTCGGAAAAAGAGTGGACCGTAACTTCTTCGCCATCGCAAGTAACGTCTGGTCGATGAAAATGAGAAAGGGCTGTAATTGCTGCGATGGAAGCACAGTCAGTCAAGTTCCCATCGTGATTTAGGATACTTACATCCACTCTTAAATTCCAAACCTGTTGAAAAATAACGCACTGATTTATCAACTGAATATTTAAAACCGTTTTATCGGCTTATATATCATTCAAGATTAACGTTCATACCGCATGGTTTCGATTCTTTACCGGCATGTGAACCCAAATTTATTTATTTTAACAAGATCCTAAATTTGATGTCCTATTCTCTTCTAAACTTTTGGAGAATGAGAACAAATATATATCAGCCTCGATTTATACCAGAAACTCCCGTATTTCATGCAGCCACTGAGGTTGCAATAAATCTTCCTGTAATTTCCTTATATTATTTTTTAAAAAATTTCCTCATCCTTGTTCAAATCTCCCTCGATATCCGTGGCATATACCAGGGATATCGAGATTTCCGCTCCGGAGGATATCGCGACAGGATATTCTGACGATATCCTGCACGGCATGTACACATGATATCCCAATACTATAGTAAAATAGGATATCCCGAATTATGGAATTTGAGATATCCCGGACTTTGAAAATTGGGACATTGATGGGATATCCTCAGCATATTCTGAGATATCTTTGGGGCATTCAGAGGATATCGAGATTTCCGCCACGTGAAATATTATTCGTGATGTCCCTGGTATCTCCTGGGATGCCTGAAATATCGTGGGAGATAAATGGGATATCCCACAGACATTCCTTGCTGTGAGGGACTTTTCAATCTTTCAAAATTGTAAAGTTTTACACTAAAAGTCCACTTGATCCACAGTTTTCAATTTTATTCCTTCAACATTGAATAATTTGAGTTTTAAATTGATTCAGGAATGCCAAAAATTGGACCCCGAAATATTGAAAATTGTCTGCTCTCAATTGATCAATTTTTCAAAATTGGCAACGGCCATACCACGCTGGAAACACCAGTTCCCGTTAGATCACTGAAGTTAAGCAGTGTTGGGCGCGGTTAGTACTTGGATGGGTGACCGTTCGAGAATAATACTACTGCGTTGCTGTTGGCGGTCGTGGGTGTGGTGAGCCCACACTTGTAGTTATTTACTACAAGAAACTATCCACCTAGAAACACTACCCGAATCGGGTAGTGTCACGCTTACCCCTAGAGGCTCGCCGAAAGGGAAATGGCTTAATGGTATAGTAGTAGTAATAGTAGAACCTAAAAATACATAAATGTCTTAATCGTCAATACATTTGTAATTGAAACCTTGAAAAGTGTATGATTTTAAATGCACGCAGTTTAAAATAGTTCAACGTTGTAGGATATGAAACTGAACGCCTTCATACTAAAGTCGGCGTCAAAAGTACGAACCACTTTAATGCCAGGCATTCGAAGCTCAACTTTTTTTTTTAGTTTGGAGATGTACCAAATTAAAAATTGCACACTCAATGCCGTTCAACCTCGAATTTTTTAATTTGCCTGGCCTAAAATTATGTAATGATACATGATGTTCAACCTTGAATTTAGTAGATAAATAAAAGTTAATTTTTCAGCCTGCTGTCCTTAAAATATTGACTTGCTTACACTTCTATTTTTTACAGAATTTTCTTAAAACTAACCCTTAAAAACTAATATTTATCCTTTTATCATCCATCAATACCTTCATGCTTATCCCACTTCTTTCCACCTCTACGCACTCCTCCAACCAGTGCTCTACTCTTGCATACCCCTTCCCACACATCACACACCCTCTTCTCTCGAGAGAGCCAGAACCTATTGAAACCCTAAATGCACCCACACCTCATCCTCGCTATAAGCTCCTGACTTCCTTTCTCCCCTTTCTCACATAAATATTGCGCTCTTGCCCTTGGCATAATCCACACATATTTCCCATTAAACCTTGACTCTCTTATTCTCTCTTCCCCTTCTGTCTTCTCTCTCTATCCATGCCGTTTTTCTTAACCAACTCATGTACCTTCCTCCCTTCCTCGTGCATCCTTCTCACTTCATCCATCTGCAGTCCATTCGTTCTAAAATACCTTTCCCTCTCAACCTCGATCTTCCCACCCATTCTCCTCTTCTCTTTCTTCCACCAACACTCCCTAACCAGCCTAGTTCCCCCCTTCCAAAAACGTCTTATATTTACACGCCCGACTCCCCGCTATAATCCCCACACTCGTTCTCCCCGTCTCCCTCCTGACAATATAATTAGGCGTGTTCCTTGCCAACCACAGGGTCCACTTTACATACCTCTCCTGCGTTCTATTTATCTCTTCACTTTCATTCCACCCCCACAGCTCTATTCCAAAAAATAGCACACTCATCACTAGTGAGTCAAACAATCTTATTCTCCTTCCAAAATCGTCTGCGAATAACTTCTTTCCCAACCCCCACACCTGCCTCATCACCAGATTTGCCCTCCTCACTATCTCTCTTTTATGTGACTATCCACTCCCTCATCCCTATGAAACACGAAGCCCAGGTACACGAACTCTTTCACCTCCTGCACCTCCTTTCCCTTCCACTCCCCTTCCTTATCCCTTCCCCCTCCTTTTCTGAACACCATAACCTTGGACTTTTCCGCATTCAGCTCTAACCCATTCATATCCAGATATCTTCTCAACCTCTTCATCATCACCTTTAAGGCCTCCTCTCTACTTTCCAGCAACACGATGTCATCTGCATAGGCTAGTGACCAAATTCTAACCCTTCCTATCCTGACTCCTCCTACCACCTCGGCCTCCATCTTACTTTCCATATCCGCAATTAAAATGGCAAGAAGCGTTGTGCTAAGTGGACACCCTTGCCTTATACCCCTATCCATCCAGAATCCCCTCCCCTCCTCTTACCGTGTCTTTGGTCTCTTCATATATCTCCCTTAACCTCTCGATCAGGCCACAACCTCCCCCTATCCACCGGAGGAAACGCGCCTTTGAGATCCACAAAAAACGCGTAAACTCTCGTTCCCTTCTTCGCTAATTCTTTATCCACCACATGCTGCAGAACATAGATATTGTCGATAGTACTCCTACCCGCCCTAAAGCCCGCCTGCGTCTCCGGCAATATTCCTTTCCCCTCGACGTCCTTCCGCAGTCTCTCTGCCACCACCATCGCGTATACTCTATACGCCGTATTCATTAGCGTAATCCCTCTATAATTTTCCTGTCTATCCCTATCTCCTTTCTTATACAGTGGCACTATTAACCCTTCTCTCCACCCTCCTGGGCCCCCCCTCCATACTTTCTTCACTACCTCCTTCAGCCTCACCCTAACCTCTTGTGTACTGAACAGCCATGCTTCGTTCTGTACCCCGTCCAGCCCTGCTGCTTTTGACCTTCTCAACTTCCTTATCTGCTTCTCTATCTTCTCGTCATTTAACTCCTCCATCTCTGTCTCCCCCTTTCTTCTAATCCAACCATCCCTCTTCCTTAAATCTGAGCCCTGGAATGATTCTTTAAAAAACTCCCTCAACTCCTCACTCCCTATCTTCTCGCTAACCCCCACCCTACGCTTCCTAAACCTATTTATTATCCTCCAGACGTCCCCCTCTGTCTTAACATTTGCTAACTCCGATTCCAGATCTTTCTCCTTTTCCTGATCTTTCTTCTTACACATCAATCTAAACCCCTTCCTCATTTCTACGTACTCCTCCCTTCTCGCATTACTGTCTTTCCAATTCTTGTACTTCCTCTTCACCTTCCTTTTCATCTGTTTACATTCCCTATTCCACCACGGCTTCGCCATTCCTTTCTTAGCATATTCATGACCACATAGTCTATCACCGATACCCTCACCTTACTTACATATGTGTATTCTCCCTCTTCGTCCCCAGTTGACATACTATTCGCTACCGCCTAGCCTCTATCCTCCATCCAGTCCCTTAGAATCTCCCCCGCCTTATTTATCATCTTATCCTTCGATTTCCTTTCGAAGCTCTCCCTTTCCCTGTAACGGCCCCCTTCCATCCCCATCCTCGCATTAAAATCCCCACCCAGTATCACCATACCCTCCTCTCTTTCGCCTAGCAAGTCTTCCACCCTTTCTTCAATTCTTTCCATCCCATCCTTATTGTACACTGTCACAAACTTACACGCTACCCCTCCTATTTTTACTTCCCTCCCCCTCTTCTTGTCCATGAACTTCTTCTTCTAAACCATTTCTAACTCCCGTTATAATTCCCCCACTAGCCCTTCCTTTCTTCTTCACTCTGATCGCCTCCTGGAGTCACCACCTCTACCCCCTTGGCAGCTTTGGCACTATTCTATCCCATTCCTTCCTTTCCACCCACGCCCACGTCTCTACCAGTCCCACAACATCAAATTCCTGGATATACCTCCAGAACTCCTCATCCTTCTTTATCCCTGCTACGTTCCAGTACAGCACCTTCACTACTCCTCTATCCTGCATTGCCCCCCCCCCCCCCCCACTTCCTACGAAACAAATTCCCCTGCACTTCCTTCAACGCCTCTTTCTCCTCATCCCACACCCACATTTTCTCGTCTACTTTTATTTTCCGATATCCTACCTTCGCCGAACTCCCTTCACACCTCTCCCTCCTAGCCCTATCGTTCAACATTCTCTGCACATCCCTTTTCTTTCTCGTTAAATCGTGATCGATGAAAACTCCCTTATCTTTTATCCTATTCTTATTTTGCATTACCCCTAACTTTTCTTCCCAGCTCTACAACTCCACAACCGCCACTTCCTTGTCCTTTCTCCCCTCCAACTTAACTTTCTTTACCATGCCTTTAACCTATGCTCTGTAGCAGCGCTTCCACGCCCTCCCTTTCTTCCCCGCTCTTTAGCTTCAACAGTTTTCAATTTTATTCCTTCAACATTAAATAATTCGAGTTTTAAATTGACTCAAACTAAACAAATTGAATTTGAAAGCGATCAGAAATACCAAAAATTGGACCATGAAATATTGAAAATTGTTTGCACTCAATTGATCAATTTTTCCAAATTGTAGAACTTAAAAATACATAAATGTCTTAATCGTCAGTACATTTTTAATTGAAACATTGAAAAGTGTTTGATTTCAAATGTACGTAGTTTAAAATAGTTCAACGTTGTAGGATATGAAACTGAACGCCTTCATACTAAAGTCGGCGTCAAAAGTACAAACCACTTTATTGCTAGGCATTCGAAGCTCAACTTTTTTTTTAGTTTGGAAATGTACCAAATTAAAAACTGCACTCTCAATGCCGTTCAAATTCAAAATTTTGAATTTGCCGGCCTTAAAATTATGTAATGATAAAAGATGTTCAACCTTGAATTTAGTATGAAGTTTAGTATTGTAAATAACAAGAAGTCTCTCATATGAATTTCAAATGTCGTTACGTGTATCAACAATTCCTTACAGTACATACATGTAAGGAAAGTATGAGAAGATTTATCGCATCCTCGATGGCGCAAACAAATAAGCGCAAACCATCTAATTTGTTGTTTTGTCTTCTCTCTATTTATTATCTATGTATATTAGACTTACATATTATGTGAATCCAATTTTAAAGAAATCTGAATACTATGTTGCCAATATTTGGAATGCAAGTTTCATATACTTACCGATATATTAATTATTATTTTATCACAAGTTTTACCCAAATTTAGAGTCGGTAACAGCAAAATTCGTAAACCGTTTTACTATTATTTAGCTTATTTCGTCGATACTTGAAGTAATTGGATTTTTCATCGAGTTTTTAATTAAATAAAAAATAAATTTTAAATCATATTAAGAAGTTAAATTTTTCAATAAAATAGTAAAATCCTACCTTTTTGTCCGCAACGATGCAAAGCGATTCTAAGTCAATGCACTTGGAATCTTTAATACATTTTTCTATTTGCCTATTAATCAATGCTGTAGTTTCTGATTGCTTCGAACTTTCAGATTGCAGTGCAACAAGTGGGCTCAAATTAATATTTATGTGCAACATTCCTTCATTTGGTCGTGAGCCCAGAGGTGGTTGAATTTCGCAAGAAACTTGAGCAAGGACTCTAGAAGGAATTTGGTTCGAATTAAAATATAATGCATGGCATAACTTTGATAAACAAAATCTTCAACAGTTAGTTAAATTTTGTTTTAGGGTTTCGTAGCACCGGACCGATAAGCTCATACTTTTGGTCGAGGGTCCGCCTGTCTGTCAAACTTTTAAGCAAAGATTAGGTTATTCATGATAAAGTTATTCACGACTGAGTTAGTCATGGATAATACGTTTAAGTAGTCTACGAAACCATTTCATATGGGCACCGCATGTCAACAAATTTAACTAGCTTTCTTTTGACCCTATGTTGGCGCCCTGGGTGAGGAGCCACCCAGAGGTAGTATAACAGTGAAAATTGTAAAAAAGATATGAAGGGAGTAGTGGGGGTAGGGTTCGGTAAAATAGGGGAAAGGTAGGGCCTACCTGGCAGGCATATAACATATAACCATGATATTAGAATCTTTGATCATGCATAGGACCCTCGTCAGTAGCCTGTAGCTGTTCGTGTTAGAAGCATTTGAAGCGCGTTGTGGGTGATATTCACCATTTTCAGATTGCAAAATGAACATACTTTTTTTTTAATAACATGCAAACTGCTAATACGAACTTATAGATGGACATGAACAGTTTATGAATCACTTTAACTTTTTTAATTACGCCCAGTTTTAAGGAAATACCCATAGAAAACGCGATTGATTTTTGCCATTTTCAATCATTTTTGGACATTTATTTCGTTTAAAATTTTACTGTCCTTTACCTAATTAAAATATCAATACCAAACTTATACTGCTGTATTCCTGGAATTCTAGAAATTTCATTTCACTCCTGCAAAGTTAAAAAAGATGTATTTTAAACAGTTTTTCTTTCTGAAATAAGTTATGAGTGGCTACATACCCAGTGCGCCAATAACGGGACGCCAGCAAATGTGCGCCATCAGAGGGTTAATAATAATCGAAATTTTTAAACATTAAATAATTAATGCTCCTATACGCACTTTGTTCGGCCAAGACTCACGAAACAGCAACCCCAATTCGAACCGAAATAAATTTTAACGGGACGAGACTCCAGAAATTTTCTTCCATCTAAGCGCTGCAAATATAAATAATTCAAATAGATATCAATTTCATATAAAACTTGTTAATATCCAAATTTTAAAAAATTACAGCACTGAGAGCTTTATATCGTGACTTTGTGAAGTTCTTCGCCTGGGGTGATTGCTAGAGAGAATGATCAGCGACTTGGGTCGGAGCAGTTGTCAACTACTTTATTTAGAATTGAATAAATGCAGTTATTTATAGGCAAGATTTTAAATGGAAATTAATGTTGAAGTTTTGTTCCATGGTAATCACGAGAAGTAGATGGTGGTAGATTACTTGTGGCAATATTGGCAGGAAAATTAAGAGAGAAAAGAAACTCCATTCCTACGAGAGGAACGAGATAAAGAGACCAGAGGAATATAATAGAAGAAGAAACTCCGTTCCTACGAGAGGAACGAGAGAGAAAAGAAGAAAATAATAGAAAAAGAGACTCCGTTCCTACGAGAGAAAGAGAGTTGGGGAAAATTAGAAAAAAGAAACTCCATTCCTATAAGAGGAATGATAGAGAGTAGTCAGTAGAGGAAAATACATAGTACAGAAAAGAAACTCCGTTCCTACTAGAGACTAGAGGGACGAGAGAGAGAGAGAGAGAGAGAGAGAGAGAGAGAAGTTAGCACAAACACGTACAGGAACTCCGTTCCTACGTGAGGAACGAGAGAATAAAGATCAAGAAAAATAAAAATCAGATAATGAACCGAATTTGGAAAAGTTCTCCTCGAGAAAACTCACGATTCACTGGGTGTCAATAAACTGGTAGACGAGTCTTCGCTGACATTCACTTCACAACGATTAATAATTTCGAGAAAATTATAATGAATAAATGTGGGTTTATTTGGATAAAAAATGTTTAGCCAAAATATCGCATGCACACTACTTTTATCATCAAAATACTGAACTAACTCTCATTGGTCATTACCATAAGCTTAGTTCACATACCTAGGAATTCGAACTTATTTGGATTCAAAAATGACATTAATATTATTACATTGGTAACCTAGAATTATAAAAGCTTGCGAACTACAAAATAATCTTGAACATTAGTAATAATTAATATGATAGGAGGTTGCTTTTGAAAGTATAACAACAAATTTAAAAAGTGATAACTTCTTGTGTAACACAGTGCTGTGGAACAAACGTGTTGTCAAAATAAGTAACACAGGAATTCTAACAATAATTAAATTAATTTATATCGAATTATTGTGTGACCGTAAAATTTGAACGAAATCAAATGATATAAAAAATGAAAATGAATATAAACAAATCGTAAAAAACTTGAGCAGCGCAACCACTTGAATTGTCCAAGTTTGGAACATCCAATCTGAAATTACTCTATTTTTTAAGTTTTTAAATTAAAATTGGTCAATTACTATAAATGCTTTATGTATTGACATTAGAGTTTTGGCCAGGTGTATGTAGATAAATAAATTGATCTTGCTTCCTGTTTGTCTACTCGCTGTAAAAATCTGTATTCAGTTATTACAAAGACACGTTTCCTCCACCGATGTCGGACCTCAGCAGTCAGGGGCGGCGCAGCCAGCATGGTTGCCATGGAGAACTCCAGACATGTACATTTCCAACCATGGAAATTCCATACATGGAAAACTCGACGGGAAGATGAAAAAAAATAATTTACTGTTGCTTCAAAAATATATCTCTTGTCTGGGTTCACTAAGTACCTGACCTTTGATGAAGAATTTGAATTTCCAAGTTTGCATGGGTCGTTACCATGAACTTGTAAAATTTTAAGGTTTATAGTCTTGAATTTATTGTTCTCGAGTTGTCGCTCAACAGGGGGTGCACGCCGAGTCCGTCAGTCTGGTCACGGAATTTCCCCCTATGGTTAATGTTATTTCCACTTATTTCGGTTACTTTGAAAATATACCTGGGTCAGGAGCAGACACAATTAGGTCAGAGTCCTCGAGGATCAGTTTTAGATTGCATTTTGCACTGAGAACATCTCTTTCAAAATCAAAATGGTTAAGCGTAAACGGAGTGATTGTCAGACACGAATGTTAGCAAAAGAGAAG